>PVJD01007373.1:0-85476 GCA_004026545.1 Mormoops blainvillei
CATAATCAAAATATAATTTAAAAGAGAAAAATAAAATAATAAAATAAAAGGCAGAGTGTGCAGAAATGCTGCGTACTTTCTAGTCTGTTCCCCTTGCTGGTTTGGTTGGCAATTGGTGGCTAAGGCTCCTGGGCTGGCGGGAGACCATGTTGCTGGGTGGAGGTGGGCAAAGGAGGAAAAATTGGAACAACTGTAATAACCTAATCAATAAAATATAATGAAAAAAAGAAAAAAATGCTGATTTTCTATAGTCAGAAATCCTTAAAAATACTCATTATAAAAATTTAAAAACATACAAAGGCATAAAAGCGAACATTAGATTCAACCATAATCCACCACTCAGACAATATCACTGTTAACATTTTGGCATATTTCCTTCCAGTCTTCTTTTTTCTCTCTGCAAGTAGAAAGCATCTGCTCTGGTGTTCTGGGTTTCATATTGGTGGTGAGATGGGTGGATTTACATAAGAAGAACACTTTGTTCTCCATACTAAAACCGTGTGGTCTTTGTCTTTGCTCTATTTTGCCTATGCTCACTGATGATTCTCCTTCTTTCTTCTTTCTCATATTTTATCCTAGCCCTTCTCTCACTAAACCCAGAGTTCTGGAATTGTCACCCTAATTTGAGTCTTCACCACAGTCTCAGGTCCCCACATCATGTCTCCGATCTGGACCTCAGAGTCCTATCTCTTTACATCCATTCACTTCACTTTCATGAGTCTGTAGCCACGTTCCTGGGCTAGATCAAATCTTTATTGTTTGTTTTTTTTTTAAGCAAGTACTTTCCCATGGTATTAAACAGCCTTTGGAAATTGAATGGTTACATATTATTATCTTTTATGTTTGACAATAATTAGCCATTCTCCTAATATTGACCTTATGTTAGTTCCAATTTGTCACTATTACGAATAACATTCTGATGAATATCTTTGTAAATTTTTAACCATACATCAGATTAATTTCTTAAGTCAGATACATAGAAATAAATATATTGACATAAAAATGGCATAAAAAACATTTGATACATACTGCAAACTTGAATTCTATAGAGTATGCAAACTTACACTATAGCGTGCCTATCTTGTTGCACTGTTGCCAACATTGTGCATTATTGTTAAAATAAAGACAAAAGGAATTTAGGAGTAGAAAGAAGTTTCCTCAATTTGAGCAAGAGCACTTACATAAAATGTGCAACTAGCATCATACCTAACGATGACAGACAGGATGCTTTCCCGCTCAGGTCAGGAACAAAACAAGGATGTCCATTCCCAGTGCTTCCACTCAGTGGTGCATTATTTTTAAACATTTGCCAATATGAAGTATTTTAAGCCACTCTCCATTTTAATTTGCATATGTTTGTTTTCTTTTCTTATGTTTCTTAGCAATTTGCATTTCCTCTTTTGTGAATTATATGTCTGTAACCTTTGCCCTTGCTTCTGTTGGTGTCTTAGGATTTTTAAAGTTATTTCTATGAGCTTCCTTTATTTTTGTCTTAAATATTTATTCCTAAAATTTGTAGTCTGATGTTTATTTTTCGAATGCCATATTTTTCCATAGAGAAGTTTATTTTATTTTCCGTGAAAAAACTATTGAGTTTGTCTCTTTTTAAATTTATTTTATGCTTAACCAATTATTTTTATAGTATAGCATGGTACCATAGAAATTATATTAGTTCTATATTTAAGAACTGCTTAAATAGTTCATTACCCCATTATTTTGATAATCAGTTTTTCTAGGAAAAGTAGTTCTTCAATCCTGCAATTGATGTTACTTGTACTATTATAGGTCATCAACAGGAAAATAAATTGTTCAGTGAATTAATTTTCAATATTGCTTCAAAGTTATAATGTATAGAATTTATACTTGGTTCTGAGTGATGGTATTATCTATAAAACTCAATGAAAAGGATGGCGAGGTTAAGAATTACATAGGACCATAAAAATTCATGATAGAATTTCAGAGGAAAGGATAGTTTAATTTGAACTGAAAGTTCACCTTATAATTGATCAAATGGAAATGGAGAAATGTCTCCATTTGTTCAACAGCTACAGTAAAGAGTAAGGAGAAGAACAGTTATTTTCATGGGCCATTTAATCAATGGCATTTAATGAATATATTGAGTAAGCGTCTGGAAATTTCAATGCTCATTTGTTAGTACTGAAATTTACTAACAAATTTTGTTAGTGTAAAAGGGGATGATCTTTAATGTTAGTCTGTTAGTTTATAAAGATAACACAAAGAATCTTTTATTTGACTTCATTTGTAGCTTAACTCATGTCTAATATCTCCAGGAAACTAGCTGATAAATTACTCTATTTTTATTATACCTCATATTTTGTCACATAATGACTAATGACTTTGGATGTGAGTCAGTAAGACAAGATGTACCTCAGAGTAACTATTTTCCAGAATTATTATAAGCATGTGATAAATAAGATTTTTATGATATCAAAATTCTCAACATAAAACAAAGCGAAAGTCCAGATGAAGCAAAAACAAAAGTACAAAAAAGAGTGCTGGATTACTGACCTTCAGAAAGAACTCATCCATCAGTCACAATTTCAGAACACATCCGCGGAAAGAAAAGAAAATTACAGTGAGCAGCGCCGCTGAAGGGCGCGCTGAACACATGAAGGGCCACAGCGCCTCCCAGCCCCCAGTTACTTGGCTTACTCTGCTTTCCTTATACCCAGTTCAGTCCAGGCTTTCTAGAATTTGCTTTCTGTAGCAGCACAGTACCTGCACTTAGCAGGGACTCAGTAAATGGTAGCTACTATGAATACCTTTTTGGTAAGTCCTTGGGGAACAGAATCGACTTCCAAAAACAGTACCAAGAGAGTCGACTTCGGGACCAGGTGTCCAGATGCAAATCCTGCAACCATTATGGACTACCTGGGTGACCTTGAATGTGGGTACTTAGCCTCTGAGTGTCTGTTTACTCTCATTTCAAATGAAAATAATAGCAGGATCATAGATTTATGTCAGGATTAAATGAGACAAGATATAAAAATACCTGGTATATATCAATAGTAAGCATTTGGTATACCTGAATTATTCATGCACAGAGGAGAGAAAAGCACACCCAGCTAGATATTTCCTCTCTATATCATCCTATGCAAGTAAAACAAAGCAAAAATATATAAACACATTCTAAGGGCCAGAGTATAGGCTGACAGCTCTGAATGCTGAGATATTTGAATATGCTTCTCCTGAAGGCAGGGATAGGGGATTGGAGGGGCAGTGAATGGCTGGGACATCTACGGTTTCCTTTCCTGTGCCTCAGTTTCCCTCACGGAATAACAGTTTTGAAGTTCCAAAAAAGGATACTATGTTGATGTGAAAGATAAATTCTGGTTTTGTGTGCATATGAAAAATAATAACTACACAACATCAGTATATTGCAGATCAGATCCTACAAGAAAAAAAAATGCATTTTCAGTTTCAAGATTACAGTTTATAAATTACAAAAGTAGTAAAACAGCTTTCCAGTCAAGACGGTACAGTAACATGCATTTCATCCGCTGCAAACATTAAGGAATGCCAAACAAAATATGCAAAGAGAAAATGAAAAAGATATAGCGTGGCTCAGAAATGAGATAATTACTTGCAAGGACCAAAAATAGTAGGAGCAGAGGGAGGCGGAATCTGGGACTTGCGGCCACGGGTCTCAAACAGGCAGCGGCAGCTGAGAACCTGGCTTCTGTGAAGTGTCCTACCCGAGGCTAAAGGCCAAAGCCACCCTCCCTGCTGAAGCCCGAGGCAGGGGCATCAAATCTTCTTCCCCCTCTTTTCCCTTTTCCTTCTTTAAATCTCACTCACCAGGCGTTTCCTTTTGAGCTGTCCTGGTGGCCACTCTGTCAGGTGAGGACTTTCGGACACCTACAGGTCTCTGTTTATCTTCCCCTTCCCCTATTTCTCTTCAGCTTTGCCATTGTCCTTGCATTTTCATTCTGCTCTAGAGCTGTGAGTCTTTTGTGCTTTGTATATAAGTCCGTTGCAAAAACAAGTAATGTGACGGCGCCCACAGCAGAAGTATCCTATCATTAGACCTGTGCCATGATTACAAAGAATATTTTTCTAAATTCAATATGTAGTTGACAGTCATGTCCTATTCTGGTTACCTTCCTATTTGGATCACGATTTTGTTATAGAGCATTGTTTCCTCCAAAGTTTCTAAGTACTTCAAGGTTCTTAAATTTTTAATGTTTGTAATGAAATATATGTATGTATTTTAAAGACCTTCTTCTTGGAGCCCTTTCACTTCCTGTTTTAATTTGAACTGACAGCTCTCCAGGCCTGTTACACAAATGACTCCCTGTGGTTTCTTTTCATTAAGTTCCTGGGCCAGTTGCCTTGGTTCTTGGATTCATGTCTCCTTTCTTGGATTCCTTCTCAATTTTTTTCAGAAAGCATACATGGAGAGATAAATTTTGTGCTTAACATTTTTTTTTATCCCCACCTTACTTGTTTGATTGGATATAGGATTCTAAGTTGAAAGAATTTTTCCTTATAAATTTGAGTCATTGTTCCACTGTATTTTAGTAACCAATATTGCTTTATTTTGTTGTTTTTTATTATATTTTATTGATTATGCTATTACAGTTGTCCCAATTTTTCTCCTGTTGCCCCCCTCCACCCAGCACCCAACCCTCCCTCAGGCAACCCCCGCACCATTGATATACCTCACACTTTACCCTATCCAGAATAGAAGGTGGATAAGAAGTTTTTTTCAGTCTGAACATCTGAGTTTTTCTTCAGTTCGGGGAAATTACAGTAGTTCCCCCTTACCTACAGGGGATATATTCCAAAACCTACAGTGGATGCCTGAAAACATGGGTAGTACTGAACCCTATATATACTATGTTTTTTCCTTTACATACAAACCTATGATCGAGTTTAATTTAGCCCTGACTGATGTGGCTCCGTTGGTGGGTGTCATCCCGCAAAGTGAAGGGTGGCTGGCTCAGTTCCCAGTCGGGGCACATGTCTTGTTCAGTCCTGGGTTGGGAAACACCCAATCAATGTTTCTCTCCCTCTCTTCTCTCTCCCTTCCCACCTTCTCTCTCCCTTCCCCTCTCTCTAGAAATAAGTAGATAAAATCGTTTTTAAAAGTTTAATTTATAAATTAAACATGGTAAGAGACTAACAACAACTAATACTAGAATAGACATATTATAACAATATACTGTAATAAAAGTTAAGAGAATGTGATCTCTCACTTTGATAACCAATCTGATAACTGAGAAGGCTACTAAGTGACTAATGGGTAGGGAATGCTAGAAAAAGGGATGACTCAAGTCCCCCTGGGATGGTTCGGGACAGCAAGAGATTTCATCACAATACTCAGAACAGCATGCAGTTTAAAACTTATGAATTGTTTATTTCTGGAATTTTCTTTTTAATATTTTTGGACCATGAATCACTGCAAGTAACTGAAACCTTGGAAGGCAAAACTTCAGATAAGTAGGAACCTCTGTATCTTCTGATATTTCTTTAATTATTTTCTTTTCCTTCACTATTTTCTTCTGGATCTTCTAATAAGTAGATATTATATCCTCTGTCTCATAACTGTCCCTCACCACTGCTCCATAGCTTGGAATATCTCGCTGTCCGCATCCTGCTGATTACTCTTTGATCTTTTACTCCATTTGATACAGTAAGCAGTTAGACATGAGCAGAGTAGGAACGATAGGCAAGGCACGGAAGGTCACCAGTGCAGAAAGCCCAGGGTGCCTCGCAATGGACAATTTTTGGATGAGACCTCACCGCCAGGGTGGCCTTTCCTCCCCTAGCATATTATTGGTTATGCAGTTTAGACCCCCTGATCTTTCACATTGCTGGTCATGTGGCTCGGACTGTCCCCTGACCTTTTATCCCCTGGTCTTTTGCTAGTCATGTGCTAGACTCCCTTAGAGGAAGAAGCCATAGAATAGCCTCAGATAACTCTCATACAAGCCCTTACACAGCCACTTCCTTAAGCATTAGGCCATAGAGATAACATCTAGGCTTCAGTTGTGTTTCAACTCCAAGCCCAGAAAAGCTGCAAGGCCAGGCTGAGCAAAACCACGGCTGGCATCAGGACCAGCTGCAATGACTAATGAGCCCCTGCCCTGGTGCCAACCAATCATCAGAGACCACAAAGCCTGAAAGGACACTCCTAGAAAGCTGATGAATATTCTATTGAGATCTTCCCCTGAGACCTCCAGATAAAAGCCCTTAAAATAAAGACGCAGCGCTCTCTCTCTCTCTCTCTCTCTCTCTCTCTCTCTCTCCCCCCCCCCCCCCCCCCCCCCCCCCCCCCCCCCGTGCCTTTCCCTCTCTGCTTTCCCCAGGTGCGTTTTCTGTGCCTTTCTTTCTCCTAAGCTCCAAGGGCCCCTCTTTCATCTCTGTAAGATGTTTCATGAGCCTGTGCAGCCAAGCTGGCTCCCTTCTTCTACGGTTCACTTCTTCTACCTCTGCGACTTTCTAAATAGAGTTTTGCTTGTATTGGAGTCTTGTTTCTGAATTCTTTCTTAACCAGTGCTCAAGGACTGAGATCTAACATCTGGTGTCATTCGCCACTGACACATTCAGTTCCATTTGCCACTAACATATTCAGTCCTATTTTGAGTTTTCATTTTAGTAGTCTTGTTTTTAACTTTTGAAAACTTTTAATTTTCTGAGTGCTCTTTTTTTCATGGCCATGTGTTTCTATTTTTTTCCCCAAATAGATAAATAGTATATTCTTTGGAGCTTAGATCAGAAAGTTGTGTTTTAAGTTCTATTTCTTGAGTTATCTGTCTCCCACTCTCTGAAACAATGTGTTTTATTTTTTGAACTGGTCTTTCACAGCATTACTTTCTTTTAAATGTCTTATAATTTTAATTGGCATGGCTTATGAATGATGGGATATATTGATTTTTACAAAATTACCTGAGCTTCACTTGCAAATGGGGAGGCTTCTTTACCCAGAAGGCCTCTCCCTCACCCACTCCCACTCTCCACCCCGGTCAGAATAGGCGGTGAGAAGTCTCTGTGTAAATGAGTATGTCCTCCCATAGGCAGGATTCTCAGAATTGCCAGAATAAATAAACATCTCCTCCGAAAGTGGGGTCCTTTGCCTGCGGCTTCACATGGAGAACCCACGTCTCTCAGTGCCTGCTCTGCCTCTATACCTTCACTGAGGCATCTCCCCAGACATAGCTTCAACTTTGTTGGAGGAGGGGCTCCTGGGGCCACAGCTAGGGCCAATGGTGCTGCTGCAAATACGTAATGGAGGAGGAGGAGCTAAGTGGCAGAATCATTCTGTAGGTGGTCCTTCCATTTATCACTCTTTTTCTTCAAAATTGCTGACTCCAAGTCTTGCAATTTCTCCAGAGCTCTGACAGAGAAAACATCTACTATGTCCATGGTGGCCTGAGGATACCATTTTGTCCTGCCATGATTCCGTGAACTTTCTATCAGTCTTTCACAGTGTCTTGTCCATGGATGGTGCTTTCTTATTTTCAAGACCTCCCATCTGTAGTCTTTCCCATTTCATTGGGATCTGCTTGGCTCTGGGCTTAAAACTGGGAAGAAGACAGATATAGTCCCCTCTTGTGTGGAGTTACGTTTTTGAGCAGTGAATAAGCACTTAAAATTTAATAGATAATTCTGCCATCAACACAGTAAGTGTTCAGGAGAGACTCCCTAACCAAATTTATGGGAAAGAAAAGGCCTACAAAGAAAAGTAAGTCAGTAAATTTTCTAAACTAAAACCTGAAGACTAAACAGGGATTATGTTGGGGCAAGAGGAAGTGTATGCCTAAAATAGAAAGAAGAGAGGAAAAAAACCTTCCGTCCTAAAAGAACAGCATGTGAAATGTGTAATCCATACAGGTGAGAGTGGTCAGCCACATAAAGGGTTAAAAACATGCTTATGCCTCGCAGGCCAGGAAGGGCTCAAACAAGCTGACTCTGATAGCTGCCCGTCCTGCTCACTTAAGATGTCCCTTGTCCCATGTTTTTGTTTCAGAGGAGAAAGGGAATGAACATCTATAAAGAGCTTCTGCTGGAAATGTTTATGCATATTTTCTCCCTAATTCAGCTATCCAGTGAGATAGCCATTGTCAATACCAATTTAGAAGAAAGGAAATCAAGGCTCCAAGTGGTTAAGTAACTTGCCCAAGGCCCCATAACTAGTAAGTGCCAATGCTGGAATCTTAATCAGCTGGGGCATCTCTAAAGCCCACATGCTTTTCAAATTTCGGTGTCAGTATATTTTGTGTGTGTGTGTGATAAAATACACATAATAAAATTTATCATATTAACCATTTTGACTGTTATAGTTCAATGGCATTAAGTACATTCACATTCTTGTACAACTATTACTGCCATCCACCTCCAGAACTCTTTTCATCTTGCAAAACAGAAACTCTATACCTATTATAGATCAACTCCCCATTTCCTCACCCTCCAACACATGACAACCACCCTTCTCCTTTCTGTCTCTGAGTTTGACTACTCTAAGGATCTTGTATCATTGGAGTCATGCTATTTTTCTTATTGTGACTGACTTATTTCACTTAGCATGTCCTCAAGCTTTGTCCATAGATGTTAACATTTTTTTAATACCCTGAACCTTCTGATAGTCTCAAAAATAAGAATATGTCCCAGACTGAGCTGAAAATGGAAGGAATTAGGTTGTGATAAAATTCCATGTTAGGGAGACTATCGAACCATGATGAATTAGCAGAGGACACTAGAACTTTCAAAATCTGAAATCCTGCACTCACTAGCATACATGAAGACTGTCTCCCTTGTACATTAAAGAGTCGGAAAGTACATAATGTACTGTCAGTAAAACTTTAATCAATTTGGTCCAGAGACCTTCCTGCACAGTGACATGACTCCTCACTAAATTCTATGCCTGAGAAAGGAAGCTTCCTTTTACGTAGGAGCGGGAGCCATTCATTCATTCATTCGTCAGACAAACACTCTGTCATGCACAAGTGTAGTGGATAGCTTCCGTTTGCATCTTCAGACTCTGTTTCCAAGTTCTCCACTCTGCTTTGTGCCCCACATGCTGACTTGCAGGATTGGCTTTCAGCTGGATTTGGCTAGCTGGAGGTACCAGCAAGAGATGGGAGTGTGGGAGTGCGGCTGGCATATTTATTACCCTGGCTTTCACTCAGCAGGGTTGCTGTGAGTTGGCTGCTACAAAGGCAACACTTTCTGGCACCTAGAATGCAGCTAATGACCTAGAAAATGCTCCCACTACCCCTCCTCCATCAGCAAAAATAATTAAATGTAGTTTGCCTTCATGTGTCGAGGACAGTATTATATCTTAACTGTCCTGCCTCAGAGCTAAATTAAATCCAACTGTTGTAATATCTGGAGGGAACTTGTTTGTCTTGATATTCTACAGAGTATCACCCTGGACCATTACACTGATGGCATTATGCTAACTGGATAAGGGTATTCTGGTGGCAGGTCCCTTAAGTGCATTGGTCACACACATGCATGGCAAGGAGTTGGGAGATAATCCATCAGATGTTTAAGGGCTGCTATGTCAGTAAGGTTTCTGGGGTCCAGTGGTCCTGGGCATGTTGGGATATCTTCCTGCACAAGTAAGACACAGTCGTTGCATCTTGCCCCACATACCGCATAGGAAAGACAACACTTCATGAGTTTCTTTGGATTTTAGAAGCAACTTAAACCATGCTCTGATGTACTGCTCAAACCTAATTGCTGGATGATTTATAAGGCTACCAGTGTTGAGTGGGCACAGAATATGAAGAGGATCTGAAACAAATCCAGTCTACATTACAGGCAGTCTGACCAGCAGGCCCAGTAGAGCGGAAGAATGTGCGGCAAACAGGTGCTGCAGGGGGTCCCAGCAAGATCCAGTGAGACCCAAATAAAGTCAATGGCTGACAACATTTTTTACTTGAAAAGCAGCTCCTGCACTGTTTGAGCGCCCCAACAGAGACTGAACACCTGATCTTGGATCACAAATGACTATGTGTGTTAGATTGCCTATCATGACCTAGGCACACTCAGTAACACTCATTGGAAAGTGTAAATAATACATCTGAGACCAAGCTGTGCAGACCTGGAAACCACAAATAAACTTCAGGGCAGGTGGTAGAGGCTCCCATGGTTACCTCTTCCCACTTCTTCATAACCCTCTCTCAGCACACTACAATGGCCTGTGGGGGAGTTCCCTATAGCCACTTATAGAGAAGGAAACAGTAGATGTGCATGGCATGATGAAGCCAGGCAGAAGTGATGAGCTGCTCAGCTAGAGCCCCGTTCAGGGATGGCCTGTTGGAAAGCAGTGAAAGGCAGTCCTCCCAGGGCGTAGGTGTGATGGCTGGTTTACTTTATACCAAGGGAAGACAGCCTGAGGCCTGACAACCTAATTCATAGGCAGTGGTTAAGAGGTTCACCAGGTTGTTCAGGGGCTTAGAAACAATACACTGTATGTTTGGCGACAAGGGCTGGGAAAGAGGTATGTGGACGGACTTTTGGGATGTGTAGAGAATGTGAAGATATTTACATTTCATGTAAATGCCTGCCAGGGATCCACTGTGAAGGAGGCTCTCAATAATCACATTAGTCAGCTTGGACTGCCATAATAAAATTCCACAAACTGCGTAACATAAAACAATGGACATTTATTTTCTCACAGTTGTGGAGGCTGGAAGCCCAAGATCACGTTGCCATCTAGGTTGGTTCTGGCTAGACCTTTCTTCTTCTTGATTAGTAGAAGGCCACTTTCTCTCTGTGTCCTCACACGGCCTTTCCTCTGTGTGTGCACGCACAGAGCTCTCTGATTTCTTTTCCTCTTTTGTCTTCTCTCATCATTTCTCATTTTTACTTACTTATTTATTTAAAAAAATCCCCCCAGCTTTATTGAGATATTATTGCTACATGATCTCTCTCTTCTTATGAGGACAACCTGTTGGATTGGGGCCCCTACCTTATGGCCTCATTTACCCTTAATTGCCTCCTTAAGGCTCTATCTCTAAACACAGAAATATTGGGGTAGAGGGTTTCGACATATGAATTTCGGGGGACACAATTCATAACAATCATCAGATGGTCAAGATGATCCACCCTGAGCAAATTTGTCTGTCTCTTTCCCTCACCACCACAGACCTACGTACACAGTATGCGTGAGGCAGGGATGGAAGCTCTGCACAGGCTCAGTGACACACTTTTTCTCTCACCAAGTCTGATCTGGCTCCTGCCAGAGCTGAATGTCCAATATGCTGGCAACTGATCAACATCGAGACCCTGGGATGGCCCCGTTCCCCAAGGGGAGCAGCCAGAGACTTGGTTGCAGGTGGATGACACTGGATGCTTTCTACCAGGGAAGGCTCAAAGTTAATCTCAGATTGGTACTCGCTCTAACTGTGGGTTTGCCTTCCTGGCTCCCAGCACGTTTGCCAGCACCAACATCCGCAGACTTACAGAATGTTGTATCTGTCACTGTGCTGTTACAACTCAACATCTCCTCCCAAAAGGAGCCACACTTTTGAGAGTGGTAATGTGACAGTGGGCTCTTGACCACAGAATTCACTGGTTTTAGCACATGCTTCATTCTCTAGAAAGAGATGACTGAATAGGATTATGCAATGACCTGTAGAAGACACAGATATAGTGACAGCTGGGAGGCATAATACCTGGCAAGGTGAATTTCTCACACCAGCAGCCAGCATCTCCCCCATAATCAGACCGCATCACTCTGGGAACCAAGGGGTGGAAGTAGGAGTGACTCTCACTATGACACCACATAACCACTGAGAGAAGCCTTGCTTCCTGTTTAACCTTGGTCTTTGTGACCTAGGAGGAATGTTTCTTTCAGGGAACACACAGTTCCATTCAAACTGAAAGTTGAAACTGAGCCTGACCCGCAGCCATCTGTGGCTCACTGAGGCACCTCTTGTCCTGGTAGTTAATGGAAAATAGTGACAATCCAAAAAGATACATTCACCAAGGTCTCAGCCTGCATGAATGAAGGTTTGGTCTGCCCTACCAAGTAGCAAAACCCCACTCAACCAGGCAGGAGGTGAGACGAATGTGGAATGGGTAGTGAAAGAAGAAAGCTGTGGTTATCAGTTCAGGTTTTGTGACTTGCTACAAAAACAGGTTTGGTAGTAGTTATGCAGTTATGTTTTATGTTGATTATTTTTATCATTCCCCGCCCTCCCTCTTTCTCCTAACCACCCCCTTCCCCATACTTTATATGAAAGTTGCTGGCAGTGACTAACATTTTAGACTTCATATTGAACTGGGGGAACCTGGAGCATGACTCCCCAGATGAAATATTTGAACCGAGTCTTAAAGGACGAGTGGAAAGTTAGGACTATCTCCTTTTCACACCCTCACAAATTAGGAGGCTCTTTGATTCTCCCAGGTGTCAAAAATGTCTCCAGCATGATGTGACTAAAGGACAGGAAGCCCAGAGACACTCTGAGAGAGGAAGAGAATGTTGGGAATAGAGGCTTAAGGGGGTAAAGCAAAGAGCAGCTTCTATTCCACTCTGAAAGTTTTCTTTTGCACTATCTTGCCCCACAACTCTTATCTCCACCTCTGCCATTTATTCTAGTTCCAGTCAGAACTGGGGGACTGCAACAGACTAAGCCCTTCTTAAAAGAGGCACTACTGTAATTGCTCTACCAAAGAGGTGTAATCCAATGGACTGTTATTAACATTTAGTAAGCTTATTAATCTTTATCAGCTAACAAGCTACAGGAAATAGAGAAACCAAAGGAATGGTTCAATAACAAAATTTAAACTGCAGACCACTTTATAGGACAAAGCATTTTAAGTCACAAAGGGTATAACAAAGGATTTTGAAGAAATCTATAGTTTAAAAGAAATCTAAAAGATATATCCAAACTATTGTTGAATCTTGATTCAAACTATTTTTTTATTTTTTTAAAACTTTTATATATTTATTTTTAGAGAGAGGAGAAGGGAACCAGAAAGAGAGAGAAACATTAATGTGTGGTCGCTTCTCTCATGCCCCCTACTGGGGACCTGGCCAGCAATCCAGGCGTGTGCCCTGACTGGGAAGCAAACCAGAGCCCCTTTGGTTCATAGGCCAGCGCTCCATCCACTGAGCCACACCAGCCAGGGCTTGATTCAAACTATTTAAAAATTATAAGACAAAAATATTTTCAAACAACTGGGAAGATGTGATATGATGATATTAAGGGGTTGCTGTTCATTTTAAATTGTTATAACGGTACTTGGGTTATGTCTCTTAGAGATGGATATTGAATATTTAGAGATGAAATGCTCTGATGACTGGGATTTGTTTCAGAATAATTTAGAAGAGGAGGGAATGGATGTTGGCATGGATGAAGTAAGTTTAGCCATGAGTTGGTAATTATTGATACCGGGTCATTAGTACATGATGGTTCATTATACTAGTCTTTTTTTTAATATTTGAAGTTTTCTAAAATAAAAAAAATTTTTAAATCTTTAGCAAGCATGTAAAGTATGGAGCATCAGAGCTTGAAGTGGGGTTCAAAGGGGTCTTCTCGGGATGGTGGTAAGGTTGTCAGGACAGAGGGTCAGGGTGATTGCCACTTCACACTTTTGATCAGAGTTAGACTTTTTCCACCAGGAGGGGGAATGTCAATTCTTTCATATTTAAATTGACATATTGACATATAACATACTAGTTTCAGATGTACAACATAACGATTTGACCTGGTGCATTTCCCAAGTCAAAACCAAAATGGTCACCACAATAAGTCTAGTTAACATCCATACCACACAGT
This sequence comes from Mormoops blainvillei, assembly GCA_004026545.1. Lineage (NCBI taxonomy): Eukaryota > Metazoa > Chordata > Mammalia > Chiroptera > Mormoopidae > Mormoops > Mormoops blainvillei. The sequence goes on from PVJD01007373.1 coordinate 13,758, forward strand.
TATACATTTTTTTCTTGCAATGAGGACTTTTAAGAATTACTCTCTTAGCAATTTTAGATATACAACACAGTATTACTACTAGAGTTGTCATGATGTACATTACATTCCTATAATTTATTTATTTTCTAGCTAGCAGTTTGTAATTTTTGACCCCCTTTATCCATATCTCCCACCCTCATCCCTCACCCCTGGCAACCACCAATCTGTTCTCTGTATCTATGAGCTTTCTTTTTTTAAGGATTCCACACATAAGAGCGATCATATGGTATTTGTCTGTCTTTAATTTAACAAAATGCCCTCATAGTCTAGCCATATTGTCACAAATGGCAGAATTTCCTTCTTTTTATGGATGAGTAATATTTCACTTTTATATATACCACACTTTCTTTATACAGTCATTCATCAGTGGACACATAGTTTTTTTCTATCTTGGTTATTGTGAATAATGCTGCAAGGAACATGTGGGTACAGACACCTTTTTTCAGTGTTTCTGTTTCCTTTGGATAAATACCGAGAAGTGGAAGTATGGGATTACATGATAGTTATATTTTAATTTTTTGAGGAACTATCAATACTGTTTTCCATGGTGGCTTCACCAAATTTATACCCTCACCAAAAGTGCACAAGAGTTCCCTTTTCTCCATGTCTTCACCTACTTGCTACTTTTTTTGTAATAATAGCTATTCTAACAGGTATGAGGTGCTTTCTCATTTTGGTTTTGACTTGCATTTCCCAGATGATTAGTAATGTTGAGCACCTTTTCATGTACCTATGTAATTGATTGTTTCTTTATGATTGGATTTACCAAAGTGGTGATTGAGCTACTTCCAGATTAAAGTGGGAATAAGAATCTTAAAAAGAAAGACCTGTCCCCAACCCCCTGATCCAAGATATGGCAAAATGCCATACAGGATGGAAAGTAATTCTGACTGCCCAAAGCTTCTCAAACTTCAATTGTGTTACACATCACCTGGGGTCTTTGTTAAACTTTGCACTCTGATTCAGTAGGTCTGGGTGGGGGCTGGGATTCTGAATTCTAAGAGTCTTCCAGGTGATGTCATCCATGGACCCCAATTTGATTACAAGGCATAGCACTGTAGTTCACAAACCTGCTACAGTTTAGAATCATCTGGGATTTTTAAAGAAATACTAATGGCTAAGTCCATCTTCTAGAGATTCTGATTTAATTTAACTGGGGCTTGGGCATCATTTATTCAGTGCTTAAAACAATAAACATTTATTATTTCACAATTTCTGCAGTTCAGGAATTTGAGAGTGGCCTAATTGGACAATTCTGGCTCAAGGTCTCCTACTATTACTGTAGTCAAGATGCAGGTGGGACTACAGTCCTCTGAAGGCTTCACTGAGGCTGAGGATGACTGGTATCATTTTTTAAAAAATTTTCATAGAATGTCAAAGATTCCTTAGAGGAATATTCTTATGGCAAAAATGACATAGTCGATTATTTCTAATTCATTAATGATACATTTTGAATCAACTATTCATTTAATCATTCATTTTTAAAATTTCTGACTCTAATGATTGAATGTTCTATTTTAAAGAAACTATGCCTATGAATTCTTCATTTTTCAAAGAGTTTTTAGTATCTCCTAGAAATATCTACATCCTTTCTGTTGGATTTTCACTGGGTTTCTATTGATACATAATGCAGTTAAACTCTGAGTAGCATCCTTCCCACAAATTTCACACCAGGCTTCTTCTTTTGGAACTATACAATAGCAAAGGAGAACAAAATTAAGTAGTCTAGACAAGGAAGAAAAAAATCTATTTTCAGTTTATATTTTATTAGCAGTGACTTGCCAGTCAGATATTAAAATTATCCAAGATAAAGAAAAAAAGAATAACTGGTTTTATGAAAATCTTCATTTGTTTTAAGCTCTCCCCTGAGGAATTATGCACAGAACTAAAATCCTAGTTGACTTCAGCAATGGACCAGAGATGTAGACCTTTGAGAAAGAAGATAACTACCAAGAAGCTTCTTGTTGTTTATGGAAGGTTCTGGAAGCTTGGGAGCAGCTAAGTTGGCATGGAAGACCTGCTAATCATACTGTGGCACCTTTAGAAGCTCGGTTGATACAAGACAGAAAGGTGGCTGAAAACGCTGGAAAAGAAAAAATAAAATGGACAACCGCCATAGCTCATCTCGTGAGAGTTGTAAAGTTTCAACTACCCTAGAAAATCAAAGCCATGGATCCTGTATCCAGATTCAGTGGGAACTGGATCAATTATATTTTCTCTTATTGAATTTAAATTTTTATTGAGACATGCTAAAGAGTGCTTTATGTCAGCCAAAGAAATACTTCTGGCCAATTATTAATATTCACCAAAATAGGTTTTTGGTTCTGTCTGCTGTCCACCATGGGCTTGAGAAACAGAAGCTTGATGTTCAGGATTCAGCAGAGATTCCTGGGGGGTTAACTTACAGATGCTTCCAGTACACAACATAGTAAATGCTATTAATTTATATACATGAGAGTTAAGATCACCTTCAAACCACATAGATAGCTTTTGCTACAAAATGATAACAACTAAAGCTGACATCATGGAGCAAAGTCCTGTTTGGAAAACATCTCAAAAGATAAAAAGGAGTGATTTATTTAACCCAAATTAGAGTACCAGTTATAAATGTTGTTTTGGAAGATTATTAAAATAATTAGGCCAGTTGAATTATACTATTCAAATATGTATTTACCTTAAAGATTTTTAAAATTTAACATAATAAAATATATTCAATGTTAAAAATAAATAAATTAAAGCAGAGCCTAACAGCCATTTCTAATCAGGGGCCTCTCACTCAAGACACACTTCAGTGAGAAGCCTGTACTGAACTGCCTGCCTGCACGGTGTTGCCGCCATCTGAGCCAGCTCTTATAAAGGAGTTTCTGGAATCCTGTTTCAACCAATAGGACTTAGGCTTTCCCCATACAATTGGAACTAACCTCATTAGCATCTTCACTGACAAAGCAGAATGGCCCCATTCCAACGAATCAGGACAGTGCTTTTTGGATCAATCGAACCGTGGGGATTTGGGTTCCTCATTTGCAATGAGGATGCACCAACCAGGGAACAGGAGTGGGGAATTCTCTCTCTATGAGTCAGAGCCCCTCTGGCTCAGGGAGCGCACTGAACAATGAAGCTGCATTTCCACAGCTGGATATGAAACACCAAAGATGTCTCATCTGACCAGAGCAGAGTGGACTAAAGCAGAGTGGGTAGGTGGAGTGGACCAGAGTGGAACCTTGCCCAAGGGCCACCTCACCCCAGGGCCACCTCACAACCATGCTGTTCCACCACGTGCTGTCTTATAATTGAGATGTAATACTATTGAGCTTTGCCACAACCATGATGTACCACAGCTGTGCTATATCACAGTTGAGCTGTTGGCATTGAATTGGCACCATAACCACTAGCTGATAAATCTATCCAATGCTTTCAGAAAAGATGGTAGAAATATGAAGTTTTAATCTTGCTATGAATGTTCTTATGGATGTCTCCTCATGCAAACGTGCAAAAGTTGTAAGGATACCTTCTAATGGAATTGCTGGGTTATAAAGTATGCGAATGTTCAACTATTAAGATATAACCAAATTGATTCCAAAGTGGCTATATATATTTATTGTCCCACCAGCAGTGAGTTTCTATTAATCTTTGAGACTTGAGATTATACAATTTACAACTTAATTTTAGCTAATTTAGTGGGTTTTATGTGGTATTTCATTATAGTCTTAACTTGCATTCCCTTAATTACTAATGAAGTTGAGCAATTTTTCATGTTTATTCACCATTTATGTTTCTTCTACCTGTGAAATATGTTTTTATGTGTTGGGGAAGTTTTTCCCCTGGCCGTTTACCTTTTTCTGCTTTTTTTTTATAGGCGTAATCTGAATACTACTTCTTTGTCAGCTATGTGTGTTACAAATATCTTCTCTCAGTTGTAGATTGTTTTCACGTTTTCTTGTTGGTATCTCTTGATAAACAGAAGTTCTTAATTTTAACCTAGTCAAATGTATCAGTCTTTCTGATCAGAGCTTTTTGTGTCTGGTTTAAGTCCTTCTTAAACCAGCCATTGGCATTGAATTTTATCTCTTATGCAGAGATTAAAAAAAGTCTCTAAGGAGAAGGAAGATGGAGGCGTAGGTAAACATGGCTTGCCTCCCCACACAACCACAATAAAAATTATAACTGAACTACAAAACAATTATCTCCCAGAATCATCAGAAAATCAAGCTGTATGGAAGCCCAACAACCAAGGAATTAAAGAAATCACATTCATCCATATGGGTAAGAGGGGTGGAGACACAGACACACAGAACAGGCAGTTCCACACCTGTGTGTGGTAGATAAAGACTGGGAGGGATACCTCAGGAGCCAGGGATCTCAGCCCTACGCCAGACCACCCAGCCTAGGGTTCCAGCGCCAGGAAGATAAGTCCCCAAAATTTTCAGCTATAAAAACTAGTAGGGGTTGGGCTGGTGGAAGAAATTGTGGGATTCTTAGCTGGATCCTCTTAGAGGACCCGCAGCAGACTTAGGAATATCACAGACTCATTCCCTCTAGGCTCCAGCACTGGGGCAGCAGCTAGAAGGGCACCAGTGGCATATGGATAGAAATTGAAGTGTCTGGCATCAGGGCAAGTTTTGGGGGACAGCTTCCTCCTGGACAAAACTCCAGAGGTGAGACAGTGGTAGTCATCCTTTTTCTGAGCCCTCTGCCACACAGAGCCACAGAGCAGCAACACCATATCTGAGACTCCATCAACCTGGTTCACATGGGTTGCCCCGTTCTGGCGATTACCTAAGGCTCCATCCCATCCAACTTAAGGATGTTCTTTGCTACAATAGACCATGGTACTAAAACAGGGAGTCAAGCAACTCCACTAACACATAGAAACAAACACAGGGAGGCTGTCAAAAATGGGGAGACAAAGAAATATGGCCCAAATGAAAGAACAGAACAAAACTCCAGAAAAAGAACTAAACAGAATGGAGATAAGCAATCTATTAGACACAGAGTTCAAAACATTGGTTATTAGGATGCTCAAAGAACTCATTGGCCACTTCAACAGCATAAAGAAAGACCCAGGCAGGAATGAAGATTACACTAGTGAATAAAAAAAAAATTACGGGGAATCAATAGGAGTGGATGAAGCCAAGAACCAAATCAATGATTTGGAACATGAAGAAGAAAAAAACATTCAATCAGAACAGTAAGAAGAAAAAAGAATAAAAAAGAAAATGAAAATAGGGTAAGGGACCTCAGGGACAATTTCAAACATACCAACATTTAAATCATAGGGGTGTCAGAAGGAGAAGAAGAGCAAGAAATTGGAAATCTGTTTGAAAAAATAATGAAAGAATTCTCTAATATGGTGAAGGAAAAAGACATACAAGTCCAAGAAGCACAGAGTCCCAAATAAGATGCACACAAAGAGGACCAGCCCAAGACACATCATAACTAATATGCCAAAAGTTAAAGATAAAGAGAATCTTAAAAGCAGCAAGAGAAAAGCAGATAGTTACCTACAAAGAAGTTCCCATAAGAATGTCATCTGATTTCTCAAAAGAAACTTTTCAGGCTAGAAGGGACTGGCAAAAAGTATTCAAAATGGTGAAAATCAGGGACCTACAACCTAGATTACTCTATCCAGCAAAGCTATTATTTAGAATGGAAGAGCAGATAAAACACTTCCCAGATAAGGTAAAGCTAAAGGAGTTCATCATCACCAAGCCATTATTACATGAAATTGAAAGGAACTTATCTAAGAAAAAGGAGATCAAAACTATGAACACTAAAATGGCAATAAATTCACAACTGTCAACAATTGAAGCTAAAAAAACAAACTAAGCAAATGAGTAGAACAGAATTATAGATATGGAGATCATTTGGAGGGTTATCAATTGGGAGTGGCAAGGAGGAGATAAGGAAAAAGGTGGAGAGATTCAGAAATACAAATTGGTAGGTATAGAATAGACGGGGATATAGGAAATGGAGTAATCAAAGAAGTTATATTCATCACCCATGGACATGAATTAAGGGGGGATTGCCAGAGAGAATGGGGGGTACCAGGTGGAGGGGGGCAAAGAAGAAAATACCAGGACAACTGCAATAGCATTATCAATAAAATATATTTAAAAATAAAAAAAGATAGTCTCCTATTTATAAATTCTTAAACATCTTACTCTTACACATTTACCTGTTTAATCCTTCTGGAATTAAGTATAAGCCCATTTGTAAGGGCTGATTTACATGTGGAAATGATAGCCACATATTCCTTCCAGGCAAACTTGCATATATTCTCTGTGGCTTATCAAACCCTCCTCTTTCACATATTTTGAGCTTGTCATTTCCTTTTAGGCCAAGGACAGTATGAACATTGGGACCCTTACAGTCAGTTACTTCAGCCCAACCTGCTAGAGTAAGTTAGTTTCTCAGTCTCAATTCCAAAGATCTGATAAGGGCAGTAAAATACTTCTGAACATAAAAGGAAATTATAACCCTAATGGTTAAATAAAGTCCCCCCAAATCTGTACTTTCAAACCTCCATATATTGGGACTGCATTTTTCATAACCATCAAAAGGACTTCCTATGAAAACAATTCTAGCTACTTCTGTAAATCAAATAACACAAAACACCATTAATGATACTGAATTTTAAAGCAACAGCAACAGCTGCAAACCAGCTCTGTAGTCAAATCCACATCTTAATGACAAGAATTTGACCAAAGGAGGCAGGAAGCTAACACTGACATGCTGCTCTATTTCCAAAATGACTGAGCACTTCACAGAAACAGCTGGGAAAAAGGTAAAAGTAATTTGCCCTCTGAGATAACCAAAAATTACAGGGCCACCTGACAGTTTTGGGTCTCCAAGATATTAAAATATCAAATATCCTATAAATCTGGAATTCTGAACAGAAACAATTTTATTCCTGATTTTGCTACGTTGATATCTGCGAATATGTCTTGGTGTTTATGACCATAGCCACATGCTGAAGTTGCCTACTGCCACCATTCTACACTAACATGAACTTAGAAATCTAGTTAACTTTATGGTTTATTTGATTAAATACTAGGCAGGTTCTCTATTTGGGGAGAGAGTCCTTCTGAAGTCTGACTTTCTCATTGTTTTCTACTACTTTCACTTTCAAAATCTTCTGTCTCTAAGTCCTCCTTTGCCTGAAGAAGTAAAGAACACCAGTAAAAGTAACTACATAGGTAAATACAAAAGCCAGCATAATTGTAGTTTGGGCTTGGAACTCCTTGTTGTTGTTGTTTTTCTATATGATTTAAAAGACAAATGCATAAACAAAACTATGTATCTATTCTAATCAGCACACAATGTAGAAAGATGTAATTTGTGACAATAACAACATAAAAGGGAGGACATGACATATAAGGAGTTAGACAGGAACAAAGTTTTGTATACTGTTAAAATGGTATAAATTCAAACTAGATGGTTAAAAAAAATTAATTGTAATCCCTAGGATAATCACTAAGAAAATAACTAAAACATATAAGGTGAAAGAAATGAGAAAACAGTAGAATGGAAAAAAGTTAAACACAAAAGAAAGCATAAATGAGGGATTGAGGAACAAAAATGATATAAGACATGTACAAAGGAAATAGCAAAATGGACAGAGCATGTCCGTCCTTAAAATAATTACATTAAGTGAAAATGCACTAAACTCTTCAAAGAGGAGGTAGAGACTGCCATAACAGATTTAAAAACATGATCTAACTTCCTCTGGCTGGTGTGGCTCAGGGGATTGTGTGCTGGCCTGCAAACCAAAGGGTCACCAGTTTGATTCCCAGTCAGGGCACATGCCTGGGTTGCGGGCCAGGTCCCTGGTAGAGGGGTGTATGAGAGGCAACCACACATTGATGTTTCTCCTCCCTTCCCCTATCTCTAAAAATAAATAAATAAAATCTTTAAAGAAGAAAAACCACAATCCAGCTTTATGTTGACTGTAAGAGATTCATTTTAGAGGCAAACACACAAATAGATTGAAAGTAAAAGGACAGAAAAAAATCTATTGTAAATAATAAAGAAAAGAAACCTGGGTAGCCCCGACTGGTGTGGCTCGGTGGGTTGGACATCATTCCACAGGCTGGAAGGTCACAGGCTTGATTCCTGGTCAGGGCACACGCCTGGGTTGTGGGCCAGGTCCCCAACTGGTGGCATGTGAGAAGACACATTGATGCTTTTTTCTCTCTCTTTCCCCCTGCCTTCCCCCCTCTCTAAAAAATAAATAAATGAAAGAAATCTGGGTAGCTATACTAATATTAGATAAAATAGGCTTTAAGAAAAATATGGTTATAAGAAACAAAGAAAGACATTATATACTTTATTAATAAAAGGATCAAACCATCAGGAAAGTATAACAATTATATCTAATAGAAGAGCTACAACTAAAAGAACTTCAAAGTATATGAGCTCTGAATATAAATCTAATAAAAGGCCTAATAAAATAACTCCAAAATATATAAAGCACCTACTAAAAACATCTAATATAAAGAGCTCCAAAGTATATGAAGCAAAAGTAGACAAAATTAAATGGAAAAATAAACAATGCTGCAATATAGTTGGAGACTTCAATACACTATTTTCAGTAATGGATAGATCAACTAGACAAAAGATCACCATGGAAATAGAGGACTTGAACAATGCTATAAACCAACTAAAACTAACATATGCAGAACACTCCAGGATAGAGTGTTCTGTCTTGTTCACATTAAATCACAAAATAAGTCTTAATTTGAAAAGATCGAAATCAAGCAAAATATCTTCTTATCTGGCCATAATGGAATGAAACTAGAAATCAATAACAGAAGGAAATCTAGAGAATTAAAAAGTACATGGAAACTAAATAATACACTTTAAAACAATAATTGGATCAATGAAGAAATCACAAGATAAATTAGAAAACATTTTGAGATGAATGAAAATGAAAACACAACATATCAAAATCTTTGAGAGGTAACTAACCAGTGCACAAAGGGAAATGTATAGCTGTAAATGACTACATTAAAAAAAATCACAAATGAATAACTGTACACCTTAAGAAACCAGATAAATAAGTGCAAACTAAATCCAAAGCTAGAAGAAGAAAGGAAACAATGATTAGAGTGGAGGTAAACAAAATAGAGAACAGAAAACAATAACTAAATCAAGGAAATCAAATGTTGGTTCTTTGAAAAGGTCAACAAAATTAATAAACCTTTAATAGGAAGGAAGGAAGGAAGGAAGGAAGGAAGGAAGGAAGGAAGGAAGGAAGGAAGGAAGGAAGGAGGGAAGGAAGGAAAGGAGGGAGGGAGGAAAGGAGGGAGGCTGAGAAAGAAAGAAAGGGAGAGAAAGTAGGCTCAAATTACTAAAATCAGAAATAAAAGTGGGGTCATTACTACTGACATCACAAAAATGAAAAGCATTATTTTAAAAAATACTATGAACAATTAAAATCCAACAAAGTATAGATCCTAGGTTAAATGTACAAATTTCTTGAAATGTCCAAAGCACTAAAACTGATTCAAGAAGAAATAGAAAGTATTAATAAATTTATAACAAATGACGCTTTCACTGGTGAATGTTACCAAATATTTAAAGAAAAATTGACACTAATCTTTCTCAAAGCCTTCCAAAAAATGGTACAGAAGGGGACACTTCCTGAACCTTTCTATGAGGCCAGCATTGCCCTAATACCAAAGCCAGGCAAACACATCACAAGGAAACAGAACTACAGGCCCAGTACCTTTTATGAATATAGACACAAAATCCTAAACAAAATACTAGCAAACAGAATCCAAACAGAACCCTGGATTATACCCAGGATTGCAAGAATGGTTCAACATTTGAAGATCAATCAGTAAAATACAGCACATTAGTATAATGAAAGAGGTAAAAACACATGATTATTTCAGTTGATGAAGAAAAGGCATTGAACACAATTCAACACCCTTGCATGATAAAAGTACTCAAAAAACTAAGAAGACAACTTCCTCAATATGTTAAACGGCATGTTTGAAAACCCACAGCTACCAAACTTAATGGTTAAAGTCTGAAAGTGTTCTCTGTATGATCAGGAGCAAGACAAAAATGCCCACTTTCACTACCTTCTTGTCAACACTGTACTGGAGGTCCTAGACACAGCAATAAGGTAGGCGTAAAAAAGGCATCCAAATGGGAAAAGAACAAGTAAAACTGCTCATAGATGACATGATCTTTTTATTGTATCTCTAAAGAATCCACAAAAAATATTTAGAGCTAATAAATGACTTCAGAAAAGTTACAGGATACAGTGTCAACATACAAAAAGTTAAATTTATTTCTATACACTAACAATGAACAACTCTAAAAGGAAGGAAATAATTTCACTTATAAAACCATCAGAAAGAATAAAATACTTAGGAATAAATTTAATCCAGGGAGTTTAAGACTTGTATACTACAAAGCAAGAAAGCATTGCTGAAAGAAATAAAAGATCTAAATAAATGAAAAGATGTCTTGCATTCATAGATTGGAGACTTAATATTGTTAATATGACAGTAATTTCATAAGTGATAAACAGGTTCAGTGTAATCCTTATCAAATTTCAACTGAAATAGACAAGACGATCCTAAACTTTATGCAGAATTTCAAGGGACTCTAAATTTTCTTTTGTTTCCTTGCCTGAGGAGATATTTCAGAAAAAAATATTACTAAGAAAAATATCTGAGATTTTACTCCCTATGTTTTTTTCTAGGAGTTTTTTGGTTTCAGGTCTTACATTTAAGCATTTTGAGTTTATTCTTGTTGATTATATAAAAAGTGGTCTAGTTTCTTTCTTTTTTTTTTCATTTATCTGTCCAATTTTCCCAGCATCATTTAATGAACAGACTATCTTTACTCCATTGCATGTTTTTGCCTCTTTTGTGAGATATTAATTGACTATGTGGGTGTGGGTTTATTTCTGGGTTCTCTATTCTGTTCCAGTGATCTATTGATATATGTCTGTTTTTATCCCAGTATCATGCTGTTTTGATTACTACAGCCCTGTAGTATAGTTTGATATCAGGTAGCATGCATGATACCACCAACTTTGTTCTTGTTTCTCAATATTGCTGTGGTTATTCAGGGGTTTTGTGATTCCGTATAAAATTTGGTATTATTTGTTCTAATTCTACAAAATACACCATTCGTATGTTTATAGAAATTCTGTTGAATCTTTAGATTGCTTTGGGTAGTGTGGACATTTTAATGATGTTAAGTCTTCCTATTCATGAGAACAGCATATCATTACATTTATTTGTATCTTCTTTAATTCCTTCCTTCAGTGTCTTATAGTCTTCTAAGTACAGGTCCTTTACTTACTTGGTTAAATTTATTCCAAGATATTTTTTATTTGATGCAATTGTAAATGGGGTTGTTTTCTTAGTTTCCCTTTCTGATAGTTCATTATTGGTATATAAAAATGCAACCTATTCTGGATATTTATTTTGTATCCTGATATTGTACTTTACTGAATTGATCCATCTTAGTGGGTTTTGTGTGTGTGTGTGTGTGTGTGTGTGTAATCCTTAGGGTTTGCTACATACAATATCATGTCAACTCAAATAATGAGAGTTTTACTTCTTCTGTTCCAATTAGGATGTCTTTTATTTCTTCTTCTCATCTGATTTCTGTGGCTAGGACTTCTAGTATTATATTAAATATGAGTGGTAAAAGTGGACATTACTGTCTTGTTCCTGATCTTAAAGGAACACTTTATTTTTTCCCCATTGAGTATGATATAGCTATGGGTTTGTCATGTATGGCCTTTGTTATGTTGAGGTGTGTTCTTTCTATTCTGACTTTACTGAGAATTTTTATCATAAATGAATGCTGGCTTTTGTCAAAAGCTTTTCTGCATCTATTAATATGATTATATGATTTTTATCTTTCATTTTATTTATGTGGTGTATTGGGTTAATTGATTTGCAATTATTGTATAAACCTTACATCCTATGTATAAATCCCACTTGATCATGGTGTATGATCTTTTTAATGGACAGCTGGATTTGGTTTGCTAATATTTTATTGATGATTTTTACATCTATGTTCATCACGGACATTAGCTTATAATTTTATTTTTTTGTAGTGTCTTTCTCTGGTTTTGGAATTAGGAAAATGCTGGCCTCATAAAATAGTTTGGGAGCCTTCCTTCCTTTTGAATTTTTTTGAATAGTTTAAGAAAAATAGGTGTCAGTTCCTCTTTGAATGTTTGCTAAAAGTCACGTGTATAGCCATCCTATCCAGGACTTTTGTGTGTTGGAAGATTTTCTTTTTTTAATTACTGCTTTGATACCATTAGTTGTAATAAGTCTTTTCAGTTTTTTGTTTCTTCTTAATTTGGTTTTGGGAGATTATATGTTTCTAGGAATTTATTTATTTCTTCCACATCATCTAATTCATTGGCACAGAGTTTTTTGTAATTTTCTTATAACCTTTTGTATTTTTTGATGTCAGTTGTTATTCTTTCATTTCTGATTTTATTTATTTGGATCCTTTCTCTTTTTTTCTTGATGAGTCTGGTTTAAGGTTTATCAATCTTGTTTATCTTTTCAAAGAACTAGCCCTTGGCTTTGTTGATCTTTATTTTTTTTAAACTCTATTTCATTTATGTCCATTCTGATCTTTATAATTTCCTTCCTTTCTCTCACTCTGGGTTTTGTTGTTCTTTTCTTAGTTCTTTCAGGCCTAAGTTTAGGTTGTTTATTTGATATTTTTCTTTTTTCTTGAGGTAGACCTATAATGCTATGACTTTTCCTCTTAGCATCTCTTTCACTGTGTCTCATAGATTTTGGGTTATATTGTTCCATTTTTCATTTGTCTTATAGTAACTTTTGATTTCTTTCTTTTTTAAACCTTTTTTTTTCAATTAAAGTTGACATACAATATTATATTAGTTTCAAGTGCACACCCCAGTGATTACACATTATATAACTTGTGGTCATTCTGATATATCTGATACCCATTTACACCATATAGAGTTATTAGCATATTATTGACTATATACCTCATGTTGTACTTTAGATCCCTGTGACTTTCTGTAACTTCCAATTTGTACTTCTTGATACTTTTACCTTTCTCCATCCCCTCAAATCCCCTCCCACCTAGTAACTGTAAAAATATTCTTTGTGTATGACTCTTCCTGTTCTGCTTGTTTGCTTAGTTTGTTTTTTAGATTCAATTGTTGACAGATATGTATTTTTTGCCACTTTATTGTTCATACTTTTGATCTTTTTTCCCCTATTCTTCTTAAAGGAGACCCTTTAACATTTCATGTAGTACTGGCTTGGTGGTGATGAACTCCTTTGACTTGTTCTTGTCTGGGAAACTTTTTATATGTCCTTTGATTCTAAATGTTAGCGTTGCTGGGTAGAGTAATCTTGGTTGCAGGTCCTTGCTTTTCAACACTTTGAATATTTCTTGCCAAACCTTTCTGGCCTGCAGTTTTCTGTTGAGAGAGATCAGCAGACAGTCTTATGGGAGTTCCTTTGTATGTAACTAACTGCTTATCTCTTACTGATTTTAAGATTCTCCCTTTGTCTTTAACCTTTGCATTTTAATTATAATGTGTCTTGGTGTGGTCATATTTGGGTTTCATCTTGTTTGGGACTCTCTATGCTTCTTGGACTTGTATGTCTATTTCCTTCATGATGTTAAGGAAGTTTTCCACCATTATTTTTTCAAATATGTTTTCAATTCCTTGCTCTCTCTCTCCTCCTTCCAGTAACCCCATGCTGTGTATGTTGGTATGTTTGAAGTTGTCCCAAAGGCTCTTTATACTATCCTCAGTTTTTTGGATTCTTTTTATTTTAGCTGTTCTGGTTGAGTGTTTTTTGCTTCTTATATTCCAAATCACTGATTTAATTCTCGGCTTCATCAACTCTACTGTTGATTTCCTGTATATTATTCTCCATTTAAGTTACTGTATCCTTCACTTCTGACTCATTCCTTTTTACAGTTTTCATGTCCTTTTTTAACCTGTTGAAGTTATCACTAAGTTCATTGAGTATTCTTAGAACCAGTGTTTTGAACTCTACTCCTAGTAGATTGCTTGTCTCTATTTTGTTTCATTCTTTTTCTGGAGTTTTGGTCTGTCTTTTTGTGGGTTTGTTTTTTTTTTCAATTTGCAAATGTTTCTTCATCGCCTCATTTTGGGAGCCTCTCAGTATTTGTTTCTATATTACATGGAGCTGTTATGTCTTCTGGCTTGGTAGAGTCCTCTCATGTAGTAGGTATGCTATAGGGTCCAGTGGCACAGCCTCCCTATTCACCCAAGCTGGGCACTCCATGTGCACACACCCATGTGTGCTGTGTACACCCTCCTATTGTAATTGTGCATTGATTGTTATTGGCATATCAGTGGGAGGGATTACCTCCAGGCCAATCAGCTGCAAGGACAAGGTGGTGACCATCAACCACCATGGAGGATCACCTATGCTGTGGCCAACCTCATGGAGCAGAACTTATTTCCTTGAGGCTCTGGTGCCTACTGAGTCTGCTGCTTGAGTGTGTCACTTGTGGAGGTGGATGGGTGGTGCTTTGATGTGGTCTCAATCTGTCCAATGGATGTGATGGCTCTGGTACCTCCCGGGAGGTGCAGGCCAAGGTCAGCCACTGCCTGTGTTCTGTCTAGGGCCTCCTGGCATGAGCTACAAAGCTATCTTCAGATAGCTGCTACTTATGCTGGGCTTGGAGGTGCCAAGGAAAGGCCAGGTTGTGATCCAATGCCACCTACTGGTAGTGCCAGGTCTGGAGCCACTTTGCTAGAAGTACAGGGTGCATAGAGGCCAGATGCTGCTTTTTTGAGAGGTTTTAGGAAAGTCTGGAGCATGAGTCATGACAGGCCATTTGTATGGAAATGTCACTAGAAATAGCTTGATTGGATCCACAAGTTGGGTCGGGTAGGGTCTCAGGAAATCACCAAGGCAGGGCAAAAAGTGATAGCAGATTGATGGAGACTCAGACATGGTAGCTAGCTGGCTCTGTGGAGAAAGGGCTCAGCAAAAAAAAACCCCCAAAATCCTCAGCCAGCACTACTGTCTTAGAAAAAGTCACCCCTTCAGCCCTTGTCTTAATGCCAGGCAATTTAGTTCCTCACCATTTTTCCTTGGTGTCTTTCAGGCTGCTGCCCCAGCATTGAATCTCAGAGGGAACGAATCCAAGTAAGTATGTGTGTGGGCCCTTTAAGAGGAATGCCTGGGACACTGGAAGCCCTCTGTCTCACTCTGCCACAATCTTTGCTGGTTTTTCTAGCCAGAAATTGTGGGGACTTGTCTTCCTGGAACTGGAACCCTGGGCTGGGGGTGAGGGGCTGGTGTAGGGCTGGGAGCCCTTGCTCCTCAGTGGGGACTGCCGCAACCAAGATAGGCATCCTGATTCTTATCTGCCACAGGTGGGTGTGGGGCCAACCCATTCTGTGTCCACACCCATCCTACTAGTCACAATGTGGCTTCTTTTACACAGCCTTAGTTGTAGGACTTCTGTTCGGCTAGATTTCAGGTGGTCTGAATGATTGTTATTCTCTAGTATAGTTGTAATTTTGATGTGGTTGTGGGAGGATGTGAGTACTGCATTTACCTATCCACCACTTGACCAGAAGCCTCACTCAATTTTTGATTTCTTTCTTCATTTCATTGTTAACCCACTTATTGTTTTGTGACATGTTGTTTAGCCTTCGTGTTTTTCAGTTTTTCTCTTGTAATATAGTTTCATATTATTGTGGTAAGAGAAGATGCTTAATATGATCTCAGTCTTCTTAAATTTATTCGTACTTGTTTTCTGTCCTAATACGTGATCTATCCTAGTAAGTGTTAAATGTGCACTTGAAAAGAATGTATATTCTGCTGCTTTGGGGCAAAATGCTGTGAAGGTATCAATTAAACCCATCTGGTCTAATTTGTCATTTAAGACCACTGTTTCCTCCTCTTCTGTCTGGAAAATCTATCCATTGGTGTCAGTGGAGTATTAAAATCCCCTACTCTGACTGTATTACTATTGATCTCTCCATTCATGCTCATCAAGATATGCTTTACATACTTAGGTGCTCCTATTTGGGGTGCATAACTGTTTACAATGGTTATTTCCTCTTGTTGATCCATTTATCTTTATGTATTGTCCTTTGTTTCTTATTATAGCTTTTGGTTATTTGTGTTTTTTGGGTTTTTTTATTGATGAGAGAGAGAGAGAGAGAGAGATTGGTTTACTGTTCCACCTACTTATGCCTTCATTGGTTGCTCCTTGTATGTGCCTTGAAGGGCAGTGAACCTGCAACTTTGGTGTATTGGAACAATGCTCTAACCAACTGAGTTACCTGGCCAGGGCTCATAGCTTTTCTTCTTTTAAAAAATCTTTTATTGATTCCAGAGAGAGAGAGAGAGAAGAAGGGAGAGAAAGAGAAAGAGAAACATCAATGTGAGAGAAACATCAATTGGTTGCCTCTCACATGCACCACAACTGGGGACAAAGCCTGCAACCCAGGTATGGGCCCATACCAGGAATTGAACCTGCAACCTTTTGGTGCATGAGACAATGCTCCAACCAACTAAGCCACATCGGCTGGGCTAGTCTTTGTTTATAAAGTCTTTTTTTCTGATATAAATATTGCTACCCCAGTTTTTTTTTATTTCCATTTGCATAAAATATTTTTTTCATCCTTTTACCTTCAGTCTGTGTCTTTTCCTTTTACATAGATCTCTTATAGACAGCATATAGAAGGTCTGTCTGGAAAAAGTCCAGCCATTATTAATGTAATGAGAACAGTGTAACATTAATGTAACCTGGCAGCCAAGGAGAGTGGACTGGAATACTCGCATGTACACAATGATGACCTCACTGTAGTAGTCAGTGGGGGGCAATAGATGCCACTGAATGAGCATGTGTAGTCTGTGGCTGTCACATTCAAAATGGCTGCATGAGTAGAGAAACGAATCTGCATCAAATTTAGCATTAAGCTTAAACATGCCTCTGTGGAAACTATTCAGATGATTCAGGTTTGGGGGGATGTTGCAATGAGTGTAGGGCAAATAAAAATATGGTACGAATGCTTCAAAAATGATTGAGAATCTGTTGAAAGTGATCCATGTTCTGTAAGGCCTGAAAGAAGCAGAACACCTGCAAATGTTGAATGTGTACAGGCTGCAATCAACAAAGATTGGCGACTGACAGTGTGAGAACTAGAAGCTGATCCAGGGATTCCAAAAACTACTGTGTCCAAGATTTTGATGCAGGATCTGGGCATGAAATATGTTGTGGCAAAATTCATTCTGTAGCTTATTCTACCAGAGCAGAAGGAACATCGTGCTGTAGTTGCTCATGACTAATTCAAACCACCACCAATGAACCAGACTTCCTCAAGAAGGCCATAACCAGAGAGGAGGTCCCAAGGTGCCTACTTTAAAGGGAACTGAAGCATCACTGTTCTATGTACAATTTTTTCCTGTATCTTTTATCTTCTTCAATAAATGTCTCTATTTTTCATAGTGTGTGGCTGGATACTTTCGGGACAGAGTGGCGTGGGTCGTGTTTCCTTATCCAGCTACCCTATATCATTTGATTGGAGTATTTAAGCCATTTACATTTAAAGTGATTATTGAAAGGCATGTATTTATTGTAATTTTACTCTTTATAATTATGTTCCTCTTTTTTCTTCCTTCTTATTAAAGAACTCCCTTTAACATTTTTAATAATACGGGTATGGTGTTGATGAATTCCTTTAGCTTCTTCTTGTCTGGGAAATCCTTTATTTCTCCTTCATTTTTAAGTGCTAACCTTGCCAAATATATTAGTCTTGGTTGTACATCCTTGCTTTTCATCATTTTGAATATTTTGTGCCAATCCCTTCCATTCTGAAATGTTTCCGTTGAGAAATCTGCTGACAGTTTTATGGGAGCTCCTTTGTAACTACTATATTTCTTTTGCTACCCTTAAGGTTTCTCTTTGCCTTTAACCTTTGCCTTTTTAATTATGATCAGCCTTGATGTGGGTCTTTTTGGATTCATCTTGATTAGGATTCTCTGTGTTTCCTGGACAGGTGTGTCTTTTTCCCTCATCAGATTAGGAAAGTTTTCTGTCATTATTTCTTCAAATACGTTCTAGATACCTTGCTTTCTCTCTCTTACTGGTACCCCAATGACATGGGTGCTGTTATGCTTCATGAGGCCCCTTAAACTATCTTTATTTTTTTAAGGTTTTTTTTGTTTTGGGGGTTTTTTGTTTTTTGTTTTTTGTTGTTTTGTTTTGTTTTTTCTGCTATGATTTGGTGTTTTCCGCTACCTTGTTTTCCAAATCACTCACTTGATCTTCAGCTTCATCTTACCTTCTGTTGATCCCTTTTAGTATATTCTTCATTTCAGATATTGAAGTCTTCATTTTTGACTGGTTCTTTTTTATAGTTTCTATATACTTTTTTATTCTGTTGAATTTCTCACTGAGTTCCTTGATCATCCTTATAACCATTGCTGTGAACTCTGTATCTGGTAGATTGCTTGCCTTCATTTCATGTGGTTGGAGTTTTGGGTTTTTTTCCCCCAAAGATTTCTCCTGTTCCTTTAATTTGAGGCATGTTTCGTTGTCTCCCCATTTTGACTGCCTTTCTGTGTTCGTTTCTGTGTATCAAGTAGACTTTCTATTTCTCACAGTTTTTGTAGGGTGGCCCTGTGTAGTAGGTGTCCTGTGGGACCTAATCACCTGATCACCTGAGCTGGGTGCTCCAGGAATGTTCTTTGTGTGGGTTATGTGAGCCTTTTTGCTGTAGTTGAGACTTCATTGCTGTTGGCCTATCCATGGTTGGAAATGACTCTCAGGCTGGCTGACTACGAGGATCCACCCCAACCAAATGTAGAAGCTACTGAGTAGGGGCTGACTTTACAAAGAAGAATTCGGCCCAGCAGTGTCTGGTGCCTGCTAAGATGTCTTTTTGTAGGAGCTGCTTATGGAGCTAATTGAGTCCTGCTCTGATATGATCTGAAACTCGCCACTTGGTGTGTGGTTCTGGGGACTCTTAGAAGGGACTGTTGTGCAGATCAATGTCATACACTGACTGTGAACAGTCCTGGACTACCTTTTTGGAACTACCAAGTTATCCACAGTTTAATGCTGCCTCTGCAGGACCTGTGTGTGCATGGTAGGGGCCAAGCTGCATACCAATGCCATCTTTCACCAGTACCAAGTCTGGAGACACGTCAACAAAATGCTCAAGGCACCTTGAGATCTGTCTCTTCCTGTCATCTGCCTGTTAGGCTCAGTCACTGAAAGAGCCTCTGGCATTTTGCAAGTTGTGTGTGTAGGTTCTTAGTGAGTCACAAGGTAGGGGCAAGTGGTGTTAACAGATTCAAACTCAGCACCACTGCTGGGTCTGAGACCACTCAGCAAAAGTCTCAGGGTACGCCAAGGCCAGCTACCCCCTTCCTGAGGCCTTTGGACTTTTGTGGTACGGCAAGACCTCAGTGAGTCATAACGGTGAGACCAGCAGAGTTCATCAGACTAAAACAGATTAAGATTTGGCCATAAGGAGGGGGAGCTCTGCACAGCTGCGGTGCTGGTTGTGCATGTGAAAGAAAAATGACTTTCACCCCAGAGCCACAAAACTCAGTCTCTTTCTATTTATCTCTGCCACATCCTGAATCTGTCCAGACCTCCTACAGAGCCTTCCAAGACAGCTTGCTCCATGGACCCAGGCTGGCCACGGCCAGCTCACTCCTCCACAGGTCATGAGTTTGGCAGGGTGGGGCTACAGGGAGTCTGGAGGGTAGAGCTAGTGTATTCCCCCAGGCTGATGCCCTATGGAGGGCAATGCTTGCGGTATGAGAGATCACCTCTGTGGGCAATGCGGGAGATGGGCTCAGCACGGGGACCGTGGCAGCTGTCCCCTCAGCCCTCTCCCTGTATAACTCTAGTCTGCTCTGAGCCACTCACTGTCTCTCTTCTGGGGCCCAGGATGAGTTCCCACAAATGAGTGTTTTGTGTGCTGGCCCTTTAGGAGTCCTCCCCAACCCTGGCAAATGGAATCCCAATGGATTTTTATAGTCAGATATTATGTGGGCCCTTCTTCCTGGCTCTGCTGCTCTGGTCTGGGAAGCTCCGCATGGGGTTGAGACCCCTAGCTCCTCAGGGGGAAACTTTGCAGCTGAGATATTCCTGTGGATTTTCTACCCCCACATGTGGGTGCAGGGCCAGCCCTGTTCGTGACTATATTGTTCCGAACATGCTGGATGTGGCTTCTTCTGTGTTCCTTGGTTATAAGACTTCTGTCCACTAGTCTTCATTTGGTTACTCATGTTGATTGCTCTATCATTTAGTTGTCATTTGCATTTGACCCTGGGAGCAGTCGCGTGCACCTTTCACCTACTCCACTGCCATCTCACATCCCTGTCGCCTCCCCCCTGCCCCGCCACCATCTGTGTAGCTTCTCTGGCAAGGTGTCTGTCCAGAGCTTATGCCCATTTTTAAATTGGATTGTGTTCTTATTGTTGAGGATTAAGACTTTATATATATATGTATATATATATGTATATATATATTTTCTATATGCATAGGTCTAGTTGGTTGATGGTATTGTTCAAGGGTTCCATATTCTTGCTAACTTTCTGGCTGGTTGTTCTATCCAGATGTGGTATTGATGTCTCCAATCATTATTTTTGAATTTTTAAAATTTCTCCCTTCAATTACTTTCTGTTTAATCTTAACACTAACCTCAGAGTGATCTTTTACAAAAATAAGTCATGTTATGTTGCTCCTTTTCAAAAACCTCTAATGCCTTCCCACCTCATTTGTAATACAAACCAAAGTATATGCAATGCCTAAAGGTCCAACAAAATACGTTCCCCATTACCCCTTACTGCATTCCACACCATCCTCCAACTTCTCTTCTTCTTTGATCCAGTTTATTGCCAGCACCACACCCCAACATTCCTTCAACATGCCAGGCACTCTTTACCCTCAGCATGTTTATACTTGCAGTTCTCTCTGCCCGAAATGCTCTTCTCTCAGATGTTTACATGACTCCCTCGCTTTTTTCAGAGCTTTGCTCAAATATCCTTCTTAGTGAGGTATTATCTGATCACCTAGTTTAAATTGTAATGTCTCTTCACTCCCCCTTGATTTTTTTCTCCCTAGCACTGGTCATAATGTATAAATTGTAACATAATAATGCAAGTAGTGTATTATTTGTCTTTCTCCAATAGAATGTAAACTTTAGAGCCCAGGGATTTTTGTCTGTTTTATTCCCCTATATCTCTGGCACTAGATCAATGCTTGTTGATAGGTGCTTAATAAATGTACGCTTCGTGAAGGAATGAGTCCTCTGAGCACAGCTTGAAGAAGCCAGTCAGCTCGGCAGTGGACTAAGTTGGAGTCATTGTCAATCAACATATTTAAGTGGACTCTAAACACGGATTCATTCTGTTAACATAAGACTCTGCAACTGTGAACAGTCATTTTCTTAGAATTCCATTAAACTATTAAAATTACTGATATTAACATTGATCCAGTTGGGCCACCTTGTTCCTCTCTTGCATTTCCATTGTTCCATCTGTTTCCAAATATTTTTTGAGCATTTACTATATGCTAAGCATTGAATATAAAGTAGGTGTACAAAGTCCTTACCTTCATGAAGCTTACATTATAACTTTCTCAAATTCACTGTGCAAAATTAATCAAACCATTATACCTAGAGGTTCCCTATCCAGTTTACTCCTCAGTTTCAAGTATTTTCTCCTAGATCAACTAATATTAAATAGAATTCTAGCGAATGATTTAAATTGAACCTTACCATTTTCGTGCACATAAGTCAGTTTTCAAATACTGCATAAACCAAGTTTTAAGACTCACAGATATTTGAAGTTCGAAGAAAGTAGTTGGCAGTGGAAATGCATTTATAAAATTTGAAAGCTTAGTGCAAATTAGCAGTGTTAAACTAATGTCAGATAAATGTTCTTCACATAATATTTTATGCTTCAGCTACAAATCCCGATTTGAAACTTTAAAAACATTTTGTATCAATTATTTTGCAGGAATATTTTGATGACATTGTGGTTCATTATTATGGTTAAAATTATTTCCAATTTTACAAAAAAACAAGAGTCTATTTCAATGATTCCTGGTATCTATGGAACTATAGCCAGAGTAATTTTTCTAATGGCTAAAAAGGTTTTAGTCTTTTGTCAGCAAGTACTGTGGTTAAAATATTTCAACCGCAAAATCTTCTTATTTCATCAGAGTGCAGCCAAGTACCTGAATGAGAGCGCAGGGGTAGAGAAAGGATATTGTGCCAGTTAGTAGATAATTCTGAATCTACTCATAGGACATAAGCCTAATTGCTCGCCTATTTTATTTGACGACCAGAAAGATTGTTTTGAGAAAGCTTTTGTGAATTTTTTAAAAAGTGTCTCTAAGATAAAAATTTTTTAAAGATTTTATTTATTTAGTTTTAGAGAGAGGGGAAGGGAGGGAGAAAGAGAGAGAGAGAAACATCGATGCGAAAGAGAAACATCAATCGGTTGCTTCTCGTACACACCTGTACCAGGGACTGAACCCACAACCCACACAGGTGCCCTGACCAGAAATCGAATGTTCAACCATTCAGTTCATGGATCAACACCCAAACAACTGAGCCATTATGGTCAGAGCTCCAACATAAATTTTAACAAAAATAATAACCAAGTACTAGTCCTCTATTTGATTTCCCCACAAAATTTGAGCTGTTGGACAAATAAGCAGTTTCACCAGAAATCTAAGGATGTGATAGAATAAAAATGCAGCAAAGTCAGCCTAATTACAGGGTAAATTAAAAATTGAAGACCTTCAGTTCAAAGCAATTCAGAAGAGTTGTCCTGAGACTTGACCAGAATTCACAGAGCAAAATGGAAATAACCCCATGGTCCATGTTCCCGAATAACTCTGCAGAAGCAAAATCACTATGGAAACCTGCATATTTTGACCTGGGATTCACCCAAATTTCATTATAGTCAAAGTTCATGACAAATGGAAAATACTTCAGGAACCTGATGTGACACCCTTGGCTCTCCTGAGAGTCAAAGCACACCAAGCAGTAGAAATAGGGAATTAGGGCTGTGTTTTTAAACTTTTTGGTCTCAAAATCCCTTTACCTCTTAAAAATTACTGGGGACCAGTCAGAACTTTTGTTTATTTGGATTTTACCTATCAATATTTACCATACTAGAAATTAAAACAATTTTTAGATATTTTCATGAATTTATATAAATTTATAAAAGCCCCACTACTTGTTAACATGTCATCTTTTTTATGACAAAGAACTATTATCTCCCTGAAAATGGTAGGAAGTGTGGCACTGTTTCACATTTTTGCACTATTTTTTATGTCTAGCTCAAAGGTAGTTGGTCACTCATATCTGTTTCTGCACTGAATCCACTGCAGGTGCTACTTGATTGAAGCATATGAATAAAATCTAGACATACAAAAGGAAGGAGTATTTTAATAACCTTTTCATGTAATTATGGCTATTTTAGTTGATACTATACCAACATTCAATAAGTGGCAGATTTTTTAAAAGGGCACTTGCAATGTGAAATATGAAATGCTCTCAGTGAAGTGTTCACACTGTTACAGTAAAATCCATTGGTCTTTCACTTCAAATGCTCTTTCCCCGTTTGTGGGGGGGAGATTTACTTTTTTTTTCATTATTTTATTGCTGTTCGACTAAAGTGGTCCCCATTTTTCCCTGATTACTCTTCCCCCACCTACCACATTAAATCCTCCTGCCCATTACCTTTGCCCATGGGTCCTTCATACAAATATTTTGACTTGACCTTCTCCCTTCTTTCCCCCATTGTCCCCCTCTCTTCACCCCTGGTCATTGTAAGTTTGTTCTTTGTTTCAGTGTTGCTGGTTTTATTTTGCTTGCTTGTTTTGTTGATTAGGTTCCACTTATAGGTGAGATCATGTGGTATTTGTCTTTCACTGCCTGGCTTATTTCAGTTAGCATAATGCTCTCCAGTCTCATCCATTCTGTCACGAAGGGTAAGAGTTCCTTCTTTCTGCTGCATAGTATTCCATTGTGTGAGAGTATCACAGTTTTTTGATCCACTCATTTACTGCTGGGCACTTAGGCTGTTTCTAGCACTTGGCTATTGTAAATAATGCCGCTATGAACATTGGGGTGCATAGGTTCTTTTGAATTGGTGTTTCAGGATTCTTAGGGTATAATCCCAGCAGTGAAATTGTCGGGTCAAAAGGCAGATCCATTTTTAGTTTTTTGAGGAAATTCCATACTGTTTTCCACAGTGGCTGCACCAGTCTGCATTTTCACCAACAGTGCATTAGGGTTCCCTTTCTCCACAACCTCACCAGCACTTGTTGCTTGTTGATTTGTTTATCATGACCATTCTGATGGGTAAGAAGTGGTGGTATCTCATTGTGGTTTTAATTTGCATCTCTCTAATGGCTAGTGATGCTGAGCATCCTTTCATATGTCTCTGGGCTCTCTGAATGTCCTTCTGGAGAAGTATCTGTTCAAGTCCTTTGCCCATTTTTTAAATGGATTGTTTGTCTTCTTGGAGAGGAGTCATGTGAGTTCTTTATATATTTTGGAGATCAAACTCTTGTCCAACTATATCATTGGCAACTATATTTCCCCATATGGCTGGTTCCCTTTTCATTTTGCTCATGTTTTTCTTTAGCTATGCAGAAGCTTCTTACTTTGATGAATTCCCATTTGTTTATTCTTTCCTTTCTATATATATCAATTAAGTCCATTTGATCTATTGCATCGTTCAGTTCCACAATATCCTTGTTGATATTTTGTCTGGAAAACCTATCCATTGTTGACAGTAGGGTATTAAAATCTCATAGCATAAGTGTGTTGCTGTCTGTATCTTTCTTAAAGTCCTCCAAGATTTTCCTTATATATTTGGGTGCTCCTATGTTGGGTGCATATGTGTTTATGATGTTTATGTCTTCTTAATAAATTTGTCCTTTGAGTATTATGAAGTGCCCTTCTGTGTCTTTTTTTGTGGCCTTTATTTTGAAATCTATTTTGTCTGATATAAGTATTGCCACTCTGGCTTTTTTTCCCCTGTCCATTTGCTTGGGATATTTCTTTCCAACCCTTCGCTTTCAGTCTGTGTAGGTCTTTTGTTCTGAGGTGGGTCTCTTGTAGGTAGCATATGTGTAGGTCATGTTTTCTTATCCATTCAGCTACCCTATATCTTTTGATTGGAGCATTTAATCCATTTACATTTAAAGTTATTGTTGATAGGTACTTATTCATTTTTCCCCTTTGTGCCTGTGTTCCTCTCCCTCTCATTTTCTTCATCTTCTTAAAGAAGTCCCTTTAGCATATCTTGCAATGCTGGTTTGGTGAAGGTGTATTCTTTTAGCCTTCTTTTGTCTGGGAAACTCCTTATTTAGTCTTCCATTTTAATTGAGAGCCTTGCTGGGTAGAGTGGTCTCGGTTGTAGGCCTTTGCTTTTCATTATTTGGTATATTTCTGGCCATACTCTTCTGGCTTATAGTGTTTCTGTTGAGAAGTCAGTTGCTAGCCTTATCATGGCACCCTTGTATGTTACTTCTTGTTTCTCCCTTGCTGTCTTTAAGATTCTATCCTTGTCTTTGAAATTTGCCATTTTAATTACGATGTGTCTTGGAGTGGGCCTTTTTTGGTTCCTTTTGATTGGGACCCTCTGTACTTCCTGGACTTGTGTGACTTTTTGTCATGAGAACAATTTTAAATAAGAACTTATTGGGAATTTCTAGTGTAGAAGGCATATAACAAGAATTCTTTTAAAAAATAAAAAGAATTCTTATTTCCAGGATAATGTTACTGTAATGATAACTAAAGTAATGAGAACAGAAATATGTGAATAACTGGAAAACATAGTGAAGGATAATTATATAAAATAGTATTTTCCATCAAAATTTTCACTTGAGTTCCTGAGAAACAGGAAAAAATTAACAAAAGCTGTATATAATGAATAAGACCATGACTGTACTCTTCCAGAATTTGATTCTTTACCCGAAAACAGTGAGGCATAATAAACAGGCCTGTGAACATGTGATTGGACATTCAAATTAAATCTCAACGCCCTAATATTTCATTCATTGTCTATATCCAGATATTTCTGTTCCCACATTCTGCTTTTTGCTCTAGCTTCTAAAATATCTTCAACTGCTCTAAACTTTATGGCCAGTGCAACATAAGGAAGAACCTGGTCAAAGATCAGCAGTTTTCAGACAGGAAGAGCATAAAGCGAGAGTCAGGGAAGTCATTTCAGTGATTTATGGAGGCCTAAATATGCTTAGACAGCAAAACATAATGGGAAAATATGAAAACAGATACAATGTTGTTTTGTAGTAGGTAAGAAGCATCGAATAGACAGTTGGAATTGTAATAAATTCAAGGAGACCAGCTGGTCTTTTGGGATCAACTCTTAAGCATTATTTAGTTTTCCTAGGCAGTGCCATCACTTGGAGCTATCCACATCTCTTCCTGGAAAACTTCTGTGTATTTGTAAAGAAGAAAGAAAGAGGTTTGCCCACTTACCTCATACACTTTTTTGTAATGATTTAGATGAGGTCTGAGAAATTTCAGGCTGTTCTTAGCCCTGGTCGATTGACTTATTGATAGGTTGATAGATTATGGCTAATTGCACCTGGATTGAATAGTTTCTGAGACCAGTTCCAGGTTGACTGAAAATAAGAGTATTAGTGCTTGATGGGTACTGGGGAAAAAAGGACCTCCACACACCGTATTTTTGTCACCTCTGATTTAAGTAACTAATTTCACTGATAGAGGCAAAGGCCTGCAGAGATATAGAAATAGGCTAGGAGACAGCACGAGGGACATAGCTTGTCATGGGGGTGAGTACTCTCAAAGAGGGGTTCGTAAATCAAAGTAGCTGTACTATACTGTGCTGGTGGGTGCAAAGCATGTCATCTCCCTTGCTCTTCTTTACAGCTTCTCTTCTCATAGTCTGGTGTTCTCAACATCTAGTCTGTGGACCCATAAGTGTCTGGGTCCTTTGCAAAGGATGTATGCAGTCAAAACTATTTTCACAATAATGCTAAGACATTATTTTCCTTTTTCCCTGCATTAACATTTCTCTGGTGGTGTGAAAGCAATAATGGGAAAAACAACCCAGTGCCTTATCCTAGATCAAATCAGTGGCAACAAATTGTACTGGTCGTTATTCTATTTTTCACCACCATGCACTAATAGTTAAGACAAAAAAGAAGCCAGTTCACTTAAGAGTATCCTAGATAAGGGCATTAAAAATCACTAATTTTATTGGACCTCTATCCTTCAGTATACAACTGTTAAGTAAATTGTGTGTGACAAAATGGGGAGTATCCATAAGACATGTGTGCTATGTAACCAATATGAAGGTTGTCTGGAGGAAAAGCACTTGTTCTATTTGAGTTGGAAGAGAACTATCAACTTTCCCATTGAACACAGTTTTTACTTGAAAGAACAACAGAGAGACAAGCTATGGTTATTCAGAGTTGAATATCTGGCAGACATTTCTGAAAAATGAACTAAACCAGGCTACCACTACTACAAGGAGAGCAACTGAAAGTGTTTGTTGCCAATGATACCTTGAGCTTTTAAATGTAAAAATTAGAATTTTGAAAAACTTGTAAAAGGCCTGTCCAGAAAAAGTCTAAGCATTGTTATTATAACAAGAACAGTTTGCAGGACATCGATATAGTCTGGCAGCCATGGAGAGTGGACTGGAATGAGCATGCATGAATAATGATGACTCCACTGTAATAGTCAGAAGAGGCGGTATATGCTGTTGAGTGAGCATGTGTACTGTGTGGCTGTCGCATTAAAAATGACTGAGAGAGTAGAACGATGAATCTGCATCAAATTTTGCATTAAGCGTGAACATTCCTCCATGAAAATTATTCAGATAATTCAGAAGGCTGCAGCTATGGGCAACCGGTGATTGGTAGCTTCATCATGATAACACACCTGCTCATGCATCACATCTCATGCAGAGTTTTTTGGCAAAACATCAAATCACCCAGGTTGCTCTAGCTGGTGTGACTCAGTGGATTGAGTGCTGGCCTGAGAATGAAAGAGTCACTGATTCAATTCCCAGTCAGGGCACATGCCTGGGTTGTAGGCTACGTCCCCTGCAGGGAGCATGTGAGAGGTACCCACACATTGATATATCTCTCCCTCTCTTTCTACCTCCCTTCTCCTCTCTCTAAAAATAAATAAATAAAACCTTTAAAAAAACAAAATAAATCACCCAGGTGATTCAGTCCCCCAAAAGCCCAGATTTGGCATCCTACAACTTCTGGCTTTGCCCAAAACTAAAATCACCTTTGAAAGGGAAGAGATTTCAGACCATCGATGAGATTCAGGAATATACACCAGAGCATCTGATAGCAACTGGGAGAATTATGTGAGGTCCCAAGGGGCCTACTTTGAAGGGGACTGAAGCATCATTGTCCTGTGTACAATGTTTCTTGTATCTTGTATATTCTTCAATAAATATCTCTATTTTTCTTAGCACATGGCTGGATACCTCCTGGGAAGACCTTATTCACCATCAAGCATGACAGTTTCCTACAACTAAGATGCTTTACCGATGAGCTTATTGGTGATATAAGCCAATCTGGTTTGTTTTATATTGTATAATTAAATGTGTCGATATCTGGATTATCTTCACGAGTGGGTGAATCATATTTTCAAATAACCAACATATAATGTTACAAAATAGGGAATGGGAAAAGAGAGAAGATGGTGGTGAAGTAGGTGGGAACTGAACCCACTTGCTTGTGCACCCAACTGGGACACTTAGCTGATCTTCCGAAAAACAAAGTGAACAGCCAACAGAATCTTAGCTGATATGAAGTTTGGAAGCCAAAGCATGCAGAGGATGCTTCAAAATGGGTGAATAAAACAATAAGACCTGGAGTTGAGAGAAAACCAGAGACAGATTCAGAAAGAAGTCTGAAGGTTAACACTAACTGCTGAGACAAATTTCACCTTGCTCTTCATTAGAACTTGCATGTTTTTTTATTTTTCTTTTCATTTTTTGTTTTCTTCCCTTTTATTGCATTTTAATTTTCCTTCTTTCACTTCACTCACATTCTAAATAACTCACAACTCTTGGTCTCCTATTTATATTCTTTTTATTCAGAGTATATATTTTTTATCCTATTATTGTTATTCCACATCCCACACAGCACTCTTCCCTGGCCTTAATCCATTTTGCCATCTTCCTGGGCTGTATTACTGCCATTGTAAACTTTATTTTCTCTCATGTTACACCATGTTCTATGCCTTACACTCACTATTCCTCTTCCGTATAACCTTGCATAAGCGCTCTTCCTTCTTAAGTCAGCTCACATTCTTTCTCCCCTCTCATGAGTCTTATTTATTTTCCCTTTTATAAAGAGTGTACAGTTGGGTGAAATACCATGGTTATTGCTGTACTCCTCCAATGAAGCTCCTATTTATTCACTATGTTTGTACTGTAAGTCCCACAGAATACACTCCCGATCTTACTCTACCTTCCTCTTACCCCTGATCAGTTGAGTGAGGAATTTTATTTCATATCTTTTTGTTTTTTGCCCCCTCTCTCAACCTGGGCTTTACTCCTTACTCTTATTAGTTTGCTTACCCCATCCTCTCAAAATCACTTTTCTTTACGGTAGACATCTCATATTCGCTTTCCACTCTTGTACAATATTCTCACTCCTGTTCCACCTTTATAAAACTTCAGTCAGCGGTCATTGCTGTTGATCCTGCTGTGGTTTTTCTGCAATTTTGATCCCGTTGGTCTCATACCTTTTTAATTTTACTTCAAAACTCATCGTATACACTTCCCTTTTCTTACTCCATTGTTCCCATCGCTCTTTTGTATTTTACTTATATTTTAAATTTTGTTCTCTCCCTTTCTTTGCACCGGTTCTATACTTACTCTTAACAATTCCCCTCCCTCTTACCACTCAATAACATCTTTCCAATTTTTAGTCATTTCATTCCCTTTGTAATAGCTTATAATATCCATAATCTCTCTTCACCTTTATTAATCTTTGCTCAATTGCAGTTGAGATTGCTGATGTGGTAGGGGGTTCTTTTGCTGGTGTAGATTTGGTTGTCTGTTAATACTGCTTTGTAAACCAACACCTGTACAACAGCATACAAAACAAGGTGGGATTTGTGGCCCACTGGAGGGGAGAACCCATCAACAAAGAAGCCACCAACAAGTAAAACCCAAGTACAATAAGAGAGCCCACAGAAACAGAAGAAAGGACAGCCCTAGAGCATCCAGAAAAGGAGGTCAAAGAGACTGCACCACTGAATCTCACAGAGCTCCTAACACAGAAGTCCACCCCACAAAGACAGGCAGGCAAAGCAGAGCACCCTGAGACACAGAAAAGAAACAAAAAGTCTCACCTAAAATGGGGAGACAAAGAAAGAACTTCCCATTGAAAGGAATGGAAGAATCCCCAGTAAAAGAGCTAAATGAAATTGAGGTAAGCAATCTATCAGACATAGAATTTAAAGAAAATGGTTATAAGGATGCTCAAGGAACTCAGTGACAACAACAAGGAACTGAGTGGGAACTACAACAGTATGAAAAAGGAAATAGGAACTATAAACAAGAACCAGGAAGAAATGAAGAATACAATATCCAAAATAAAAAATACACTTGAAGGATTACAAACAGGCTGGATGAAGCAGAGGACTGAATTAGTGAGGTGGAAGACAAGGTAGAAAGAACTACACAGGTAGAGCAGCAGCATGAAAAAAAGACAAAATCAAGAAAATTGAAATCATATCTACCATTTTCTCAAACCACAAGGGCTTGCAACCAGAAACCAAACTCAATGAAAAAACTCAAAAACATTCAAATTCATGGAGACTGAATAGCATGCTATTGAACAATGAATGGGTTAACAATGAGATCAAGGGAGAAATCAAAAAGTTTCTGGAAACAAATGAAAATGAACATACAATTGTCCAAAAGCTATGGGACACAGCAAAGACAGTCCCGAGAGGGAAGTACACAGCAATACAGGCCTACCTAAAAAAGATAGACACATTTCAGATAAATGACCTAAACTACATCTCTAAGAACTGGAGGAACAACAACAAACAAAGCCCAGAGCAAGTAGAAGGAAGGAAATAATCAAGATCAGAGCAGAATTAAATGACATAGAGACTAAAAGAACAATTCAAAGGATCAATAAATCCAGGAAGTGGTTCTTTGAAAAGATAAACAAAATCTTCGAGCCCTCAACCATATTTATCAAGAAAAAAAGAGGACCCAAATAAATAAAGCCAGAAATGAAGAGGAGAAATTACACCTGATACCACAGAAATACAAAGGATTGTAAGATATTACTACAAACAACTACATGCCAAGAAATTTGAAAACCTAGGTGAAATGGACATTTTCTAGAAACACATAATCTCCCAAAACTGAATCAAGAAGAGGCAGAAAGCCCAACCAGACTGATAATGGTTTGTGAAATTGAAGCAGTAATCAAAAAACTCCCAGGATACAAAAGCCCTGGGCCAGATGGTTTCACAGGAGAGTTTTACCAAACATTTAAGGAAGAGCTAACCCCTATCTTCCTCAGACTATTCCAAAAAAAATCCAAGAAGAGGGAAGACTTCCAAACTCTTTTTATGAGGCCAGCATCATCCTAATACCAAAACCAGATAAAGACATTACATAGAAAGACAACTACAGGCCAATATCACTGATGAACATAGACGCTAAAATCCTCAACAAAATATTGGCAAACCACATCCAACAATACATTCAAAAAATCATCCATCATGAACATGTGGGATTCATCCCAGGGTTGCAAGGATGGTACAACATTTGTAAGTCAATAAACGTAATACATCACATAAACAAAGGGAAAAGTCACATGATCATATCAGTAGATGTGGAAAAAACATTTCATAAGGTACAGCACCAATTTAGGTTAAAAAAAAAAAACTCAGCAAAGTGGGAGTAGAGGGAGCATACCTCAACATAATAAAGGCCATATTTGAGAAACCTGCAGCCAACATCATGCTCAATGAGCAAAAACTAAAAGCTTTCCCACTAAGATCAGGAACAAGACAAGGTTGTCCACTTTCACGACTTCTATTCAACACGGTATTGGAAATTCTAGCCACAGCAATCAGACAAGAAAAAGAAATAAAAGGTATCCCAACTGGAAAGGAGGAAGTAAAGTTGTCACTGTTTGCAGATGATATGATAGTATACACAGAAAACCCTATAGATTCCACCAAAAAAACCCACTCAACCTAAGAAGTGAATTTGGCAAAACAGCAGGATACAAAGTCAATATTCAGAAATCACAGGCATTTTTGTATACTGACAACAAAATATCAGAAACAGAAATTAGGCAAAAAATCCCATTTGCTATAGCAACAAGAAAAATAAAGTACCTAAGAATAAACCTAACCAAGGAGGTAAAAGACCTGTACTCAGAAAACTACAGAACACTGAGGAAAGAAATTAAGGAAGACACAAATAAATGGAAGCATATACTGTGTTCATGGATTGGAAGAATCAACATCATCAAAATGTCCATACTCCCAAAGCAACTTATACATTCAACACAATTCCTATTAAAATACCAGTGACATATTTCACAGATATAGAACAAATATTTCAAAAATTTATATGGAACCATAAATGACCCAAATAGCCTCAGCAATTTTGAATAGCCTCAGCAAAGTAGGAGGGAT
Organism: Mormoops blainvillei; assembly: GCA_004026545.1. Taxonomy (NCBI): domain Eukaryota; kingdom Metazoa; phylum Chordata; class Mammalia; order Chiroptera; family Mormoopidae; genus Mormoops; species Mormoops blainvillei. Next base: position 46,507 of record PVJD01007373.1, read on the forward strand.
CACAATACCTGATATCAAACTACATTACAAGGCCATGGTAATCAAAACAGCCTGGTACTGGTACAAGAACAGACACATAGATCAATGGAACAGAATAGAAAGCCCAGAAATAAACTCATGTCTCTATGGTCAATTAATATTCAACAAAGGGGGCAGATGCATAAAATGGAGAAAAAATAGCATCTTCAACAAATGGTGTTAGGAAATCTGGACAGCTACATGCAAAAAAAATGAAACTCAACCACGAGCTTACTACACCATACACAAAAATCAACTCAAGTTGGATAAAAGACTTAAACATAAGTTGTGACACCAGAAAAGTTCTAGAGGAGAACATAGGTAGGAAAATCTCAGATATTCCATGCAGCAATATTTTCAATATGTCCCTACAGCAAGGGATATAAAGGAAAGAATAAACAACTGGGACTACATCAAATTAAAAAGTTTCTGCACAGCTAAAGAAAACATTGGCAAAATGAAAAGCGAACCAACTGTATGGGAAAATATATTTGCCAATGATACTTCAGACAGGGGTTTGATATCCAAAACACATAACTCAACACCAGGAAGACAAACAATCCAGTTAAAAAATGGGCAAAGGACTTGAACAGACACTTCTCCAAGGAGGACATACAGAGGGCCCAGAGACATGAAAGGATGCTCAGCATCACTAACCATCAGAGAGATGCAAATTACAACTACAAGATATCACCTCAGACATGTCAGAATAGCCATCATAAACAAATCAATAAACAAAAAGTGCTGGCGAGGTTGTGGAGAAAAAGGAACCCTAGTACACTGTTGGTGGGAATGCAGACTGGTGCAGCCACTGTGGAAAACAGTATGGAATTTCCTCAAAAAACTAAAAATGGAACTGCCTTTTGACCTGGCAATTCCACTGCCGGGATTATACCCTAAGAATCCTGAAACACCAATTCAAAAGAACCTATGTATCCCAATGTTCATAGCAGCACAACTTACAACAGCCAAGTACTGGAGTCAACCTAAGCACCCAACAGTAAGTGAGTGGATCAAGAAACTACGGTACATTTACACAATGGAATACTACACAGCAGAGAGAAAGAAAGACCTACTGCTTTTTGTGACAGCATGGATGGAACTGGAGAGCATTACGCTAAGTGAAATAAGCCAGGCAGTGAAAGGCAAATACCACATGATCTCACCTATAAGTAGTGGAACCTAATCAACAAAACAAACAAACAAGCAAAATAAAACCAGCAACACTGAAATAAAGAACTGACAATGACCAAAGGGGTGAGGGAAGGGGGATAATAGGGGAAACAAGGGAAAGGGCCGTCAAGGACCATGTATAAAGGACCCATGCACAAAGCCAAAGGGGGGAATGACTGAGGGTGGGAGGTGGGGGTGTGTGGGGCAGGGGAAAGTGGTGGCAGGGAAATGGAGACAACTGTACTTGAACAACAACTTAAAAAATGGAAAAAAAAATAGTTCTGACAATCTACCAAGACAAAAAGCAAATCAAACACAGTTGATTGATGCTCAAAGAGAATTCCCAACTAGAATCTCACAAATAGAGGACAAGTCTCTTCCTAACTTTGAAAATTTGTCCTGCTGGAGTTAAACTGCCAATGTCTTCTGGAAGCCAAAATAAAACAAAAAATTATACTTTGTTAAAATCCCTTCACAGGAGAAAACACACACACACACATGGAAAGAGACGTGAATTTAGCTTTTAATGACTAAAAGTTATAAGTTTTATTTAGTATTTTACTCAACCATGGTGCAAAATTATAAATTTGCTTCATTTTAATAAGTCACATTCCTATTCATTTGTTGTCTTTATTATCTAAAGCTACTGGTGACTTTCATTTCTCTGAGTTTTTAAGGTTGTTATCCATTGCTATACCTTGACATAATTTAAATATTTTCTGCCTAAAATACCCTTATAGTTTTCCTCTGGTCAAAGTGTTACTCTTCCATTGAGTTCAATCAATGTTCTCTGTGGAGCCTTTCTGTCCAGGGGTTCTTTTCTCCTCCACTCCCTTACTCTTCTAGGTGCAGTGCCATCACCCATGGAATCTCATACTGCTCCTACTCAGTGTCCTCTATTATGCCACTAAGAATATTGTGACATACTCATCTTTCTCTCCTACCAAATTCTTTGTGGTGTCCTTCTGGGCAAGGACCATGTTTTATTCATTTTTATAGTTTTCAGTATAGTATCTGACCTAATCTAGATATTAATATTTAATGAATTTTGAGTTTTACTACTTAGTACATTTAATTTACTTCACATTTCTTTTTAAGTTTCAATGTTTTTCTTATTCTCTTTATCTTAATGATCTCAAAGTGAAAACAAATCAACCGTTAGAGACTCAGGAAACCACTTTGGTTTTCAGATCGGTATGATGGAGCTAGATACACAAATCTATTTTAAAGGCCTGTAGTAAAAACAAATGCCTTATTCTCTTTAGAAGAAAATGCTAAATAAATAAAAAAGGGTTCACTTTAGAAAACCATTTTGTAATTTTTTTAATGAAGACATTGTTGAGTGCAAACATAAACTTGGCGAGGTATTCCTTCAGCAAAAATGACTTATTCAGGATAAAGAAAGGATTGCAGTCCTCCACATACAGACATGGTGAGCCACGTGCAAGGAGAATGTGACACAAAGAGGAGAAAGCTCTCTTATAGAAAGGAAAGGAAATGGGGCAGGGGGTGCTGTTACAGTCACAGAGTTCTGTTATAACCATAAAGTTCTTCCTCTAGGGCTTTCAAGATGGAAAAAGGGTGTGAGAGTTCTTCCTATAGGCCCTCCAATTCCTGTCACATACCTGCCTACGATCAAGCATTGTTATTCCTAGGCATTTGCCCAAAATATGAAAAAATATTCACAAAAATATTTATGGCCACTTTATTCATAGTAGCAAAAATAGTAAATAACCCAAATTTTCATCAAGGGGAGAATGAATAAATAAATTGTGGTATATTCATATAGTATAGTATAGTATAACTACTTAGCAATAAAAATGGAATTGAACTATTGATATATCCAAAAAAATGACAAACACATATAGCTGAACAAAAAGAGCCAGACAAAAAGAGTATGTATGGTATGGTACTGTTTATATGAAATTTAAGAATAGGTAAAACTAATCTATGGTTATAAAGCCAGAATATTGGGTGTTTCTGGTGGGGAAGGGGATTATCTGGAATGGAGCATCAGGAATTTTCCATGGGGATGGCAATATTTTATTTGATTGGAAATATTGGTCACAAGATTATATAGATATAGATTCAAATATATAGATATAGATAGATATAGGTATACACATATATCAAAAGTCAACCAACTGTACAACTTAGGATCTGTGCATTTTAATATATATATTTTAAAAACCTATCTTGCCCCGGTTGTAGTTTAATGGATTGAGCATCAGCCTGAGAACCAAAGGGTCACAGGCTGATTTCCCAGTCAGGGCACATGCCGGGTTGCAGGCCAGGTCCCCAGTAGGGGGCACGCGAGAGGTAGCCACACATTGATGTTTCTCTCCCTCTCTTTCTCCCTCCCTTCCCCTCTGTCTAAAACTAAAATAAATAAATCTTTAAAACAACAATCTATCTCAATCTCTCTGTCTCTCTGTGCATGTGTGTACACACACACACAGTACGTCAGTAATGATGTACCATGTTTAAAATGGTGGGCCACAGCAAAAATACATTTAATTTTGGAATTCATTTTGCTGTACTGTTATTTTTATTTTCTTAACTATGCTCTTATTAAGATAATAGTAATATAATTTTGGTACACTTGGCCTGGATCAACTGATAGCATATAAATAACAGAATATGCTAACAAAACAGAAAGAGTGACTTAGAATTGAATTTTTACTATGACAAAGACTTTGAAAAAGTTAATAAAACAAAGATGGTGTTAGAGTAAGTGAAAGCTACACTAACCTCCCAGGACTGAACTGGAATTACAACTAAATAGGAAAAAATCATCCTGAATAACCAAATGAACAACTAGCTGGAGAGAAGCCTTATAACCAAGGACTTATGGAAGAAACAACATTACCACATCAAGGCTGGTAGGAGGTGAGGAAGTGTAAGAGGGATGTCTGGGCTCCCACAGGCAGCAGCTGGATTTTTAGAGGTATATTTCAGCACCTGGCGTGGGAGTTCCCCCTGAGAAGAGTGGAGTCTAAATCCCAACCTAGGGATCTCCAGCCTAGAGCACCAGAGCCAGGAAAGGAACCCAAAGAACATCCAACTGTGAAAAGCAGTGGTATTTCTGTTCACCAGGGAGAGAAAGCTAGAGATGCAGATAGCCTCTTAAAGGGCCAGCACACTAAATATGGTTTGCAGTCACTTACCTTGGGCTCCAGTACAGGGAGGGCAGAGTGGACTACAGAGTAGTGAGAAGAGTCTGGGATTGGTGATTCAGGGAAAGGGCTGAAGGGTCAGCTGTCAGGATCCCTGTGCTGTCATTCCCCATACTACAGAAGCCATCCACCTCAGGCAGACAACTCCCCTCCAGGTGGCATCAGCCTTGGGCGAAACAGTAGCCCCTCCCACAGGAGACCCTCTCACCCCATCCTGTGGAGCTTAAACTGGACTGCTGAGGAATATAGCTGGAGGCATTTTCAGTGATTAAGATTAACAGAAAGCCTGCAGGCAGAGGGCATCTCTGGGAGCTACGAGACTTTAGCTGACCATACCCCAGACCCGCTGCTGGTCGAAGATGGCTTTGGTGTGCAGCTTGGTCCTTTACGTAAGCACCCAGGCCCAGCAGAGGAACCCATAAGCTGTGGGTTGCTGATAGCTTCAAACTGGTTGCCCTGGACCAGTCGCAGCCAGCATCTGACATAGGGTTGCACAGGTAGCCAAAATGGGAAGACAAAGAGAAAGGCCCAAATTAAAGAACAAGTAATTTTCCAGAAGAAAAAATAACATAGAGGCAAGCAATTGATCAGATATAGAGTTTAGAATAATGATTATAAGGATACTCAACATCACGAAGACATAGAAACCATAAAAAAGGACCAGCCCACAATAAAGAATACAATATGTGAATAAATAATACACTGGAAGGAACGAACAGTGGGTTAGATGAAGCAATGGATCAAATCAGCAGCTTAGAAGACAAGGCAGAAAAAAACACCCAAGCAGAGCAGCAAGAAGAAAAAAGAATTTTTTTAAAATGAGGAGAATTTTTAAAATATTTGGGACAACATGAAGCAGAGCAACATCCACATAATGGGGTACCAGAAGGAGAAGTGAGTGGGCAGGGGATCTAAAACCTACTTCAAGAAATAATAACTGAAAAATTCCCTAACCTGGTGACGGAAAAGGACACACAGGTTCAGGAAGCACAGAGTGTTCCAAACAATTGGGTTCAAGAGGCCCATACCAAGACACATCATAATTAAAATGTCAAAATTTAAAGACAAGGAGAGAATCTTAAAAGCCACAAGAGAAAAGCAGTTAGTTATCTACAAGGGAACTCCCATTAGACTGTCATATGATTTCTCAACAAAACATTTCAGGCCAGAAGGGACTGGCATGAAATATTCAAGGTGATGAAAAGGAAGGACCTACAACCTAGGCTCATTTACCCACCAAGGCTATCATTTAAAATTGAAGAAGAAATAAAGAGCTTCCCAGACAAGAAAAAGCTGGACAGCTTGTTACCACCAACCAGTATTGCAACAAATGTTAAAGGGCTTGCTTGAAGGGGAGGCAGGGCGGGGAGGAGAAGAGGAGGAGGAGGAGGTGAAGAAGAAAAGGATGGATATGAGGAGGAGGAGGGAAGGGGAAAATAGTTCAAAAATAAAATGGCAAAAAATACATACCTATTAATAATCACTTTAATGTAAATGGTTTAAATGCTCCAATCAAAAGACATAGGGTAGCTAAATGGATGAGAAAACAAGACCCACGTATATGCTGTCTCCAAGTGACCCACCTCAGAAAGACACACACACGCGCACACTAAAAGTAAAGGAATGGACAAAATATTTCATGCAAATGGAAAGGAAAAAAAAGCTCAGGTATACTTGTAACCAACAAAATAGACTTTAAAACCAAGGTTATAGTAAGAGACAAAGAAGGACACTACATCGTGATAAAGGGAATAACCCAAAAAGAGGATACAACCCTAGTAAACACTTATGCACCAACATAGGGGCACATAAATACGTAAAGTAAATCTTGATGGACATGAAGGAAGAGATCAACAGAAATACAGTTGTATTAGGAGATTTTAACACCTCATTAATGTCAATGATAGATCTTCCAGACAGAAGATCAACAAGGAGACAAACCTTTAACCAGGCTATTCAAGAAAAAAAGAGAGAGGACCCAAATAAATAAAACCAGAAATGAAAGAAGAGAAATAACAATAGACACCAAAGCAACAAAGGGGATTGTAAGAAAATTTTATGGATAACTATATGCCAACAAACTGGACAACTGGCAAAAAATGGATAAATTCCTGGACACATACTTCCTCTAAAATTAAATCAGGAAAAATCAGAGAATCTGAGCAGACAGATTACATATAGTGAAGTTGAAGCAGTAATAAAAAAACTTCCAACAAACCAAAGCCCTGGACCAGATGATTCACAGATGAATTTTACCAAACATTTCAAGAGAACTAAGACCTCTCTTCTCAAACTATTCCAAAAATTCAAGAGGAGGAAGACTCCCAAACTCATTTTATGAGGCCAGCATTATCCTAATTCCAAAACCAGATAAAGACACTACAAAAAAATTATAGGTCAATTTCCCTGGTGAAAATAGATGCTAAAATCCTCAACAAAATATTAGCAAACTGAATACGGCAATACATCAAAAAGATCATACACCATGATCAAGTGGGATTTATTCTGGGGATGTAAGGCTGGTACAATATTTGCAAATCAATAAATGTGATTGACCACATAAACACAATGAAGGATAAAAGCCACACGATCATATCAATAGATGCGGAAAGAGCATTTGATAAAATCCAACACCCATTTATGATACAAACTCTTGGCAAAGTGAGATTAGAGGGAACATACCTAAATCTAATAAAGGCAATGTATGACAAATCCACTGTCAGCATCACACTCAATGGGCAAAAGCTACAAGTGTTCCCATTAAGTTCAGGAACAAGACAGGGATGTCTGCTTTCACCTCTCTTACTCAACATAGTACTGGAGGTCCTAGCCACAGTGATCAGACAAGTAGAAGAAATAAAAGCCATCCATATTAGAATGGAAGAGGTAAAACTATCATTATTTGCAGATGACATAATACCCTAAAGACTCCACCAAGAAACTACTAGAACTGATAAGTGAGTTCGGTAAAGTAGTAGGATACTAAATTAATATCCATAAATCAGTTGCATTTTATATGCCAATAATGAACTATCAGAAAGGGAAATTAAGAGAACAATCCCATTCATAATTGCTTTAAAAAGAATAAAATACCAAGGAATAAATCTAACCAAGGATGTAAAAGACCTGTACTTAAACAATTTTAAGACGCTGGAGAAAGAAAGTGAAGAAGATACAAATAAGTGGAAGCACATACAGTGTTCATGGATAGGAAGAATTAACATCATTAAAATATCCATACTACCCAAAGCATCTATGGATTCAACACAATTCCTATCATGATTCCAATGACATATTTCACAGAACTAGAACAAATATTTCAAAAATTCATATGGAACCAAAAAAGGCTCCAGTGGCAACAGCAATCTTGAGAAAGAAGATCAAAGCTGGCGGAATCATGCTATCTAATATCAAACTATACTGTAAGGTCATAGTAAGTAAAACAGCATGGTACTGGCATAAAAACACATAGATCAAGAGAACAGAACAGAGAGCCCAGAAATAAACCCACACCTGTATAGTTAATTAATATTTGACAGAGGAAGTAAGCACATATAATGGGGCTAAAGCGAGTTTATTCAATAAATGGTGTTGGGAAAATTGGACAGATAAATGCAGAAAAAAATGAAACTGGACCACATTCTTACATTACACACAAGAGTAAATTTAAAATGGATTAAAGACTTGAATGCTAGACCCGAAACCATAAAAATCATAGAAGAAAACATAGGCAGTAAAATTTTGTAATTGCTTGTAGCAATATTTTTTCTGATATATCTCCCCAGGCAAAGGAAACAAACAAACAAAAAATAGGACTATATCAAACTGAGCAGCTTTTGCACAGCAAAGGAAATCATCAACAAAATAAAAAGACAACCCACGGAATGGGAGAACATATTTGCCAATATACTTGATAAGGGGTTAATATTCAAAAGTTATAAAGCACTGATAAAACTCAACACCAAAAACAAACAAACAACCCAATCAAAAATGGGTAAAGGACATGAATAGACAATTGTCCAAAGAAGACATACAGATGGCCAATAGACACATGAAAAGTTGTTCGCCATCACTAATCATCAGAGAAATGCAAATTACAACCACAAGGAGATAACACCTCACACCTATCAGAATGGTTACTATCAATAAATCAAAAAACAAGTACAGGATGTGGAGGACAGATTACCATTTTGCAATTTTGGTGGGAATGCAGATTGGTGCAGCCACTGTGGAAAACAGTATGGAGTTACCTCAAAAGATTAAAAAAGGAACTGCCTTATGACCCACTGATTCCACTTCTGGGAATTTATCCGCAGAAACTCAAAACAGTAATTTGAAAGAATACAAGCACTCTTATGTTCATTGAAGTGTTACTTAAAATAGCCAATATCTGGAAGCAGCCCAAGTGTCCAGCAGTAGATGAGTGGATAAAACAACTATGGGATATATTTATACAATGCAATACTACTTAGCTGTAAAAAAGAAAATTTTACCCATTGTGACAGTATGGATGGACTTGGAGAACATCCTACTAAGTAAAGTAAGCCAGTCAGAGAAAGACAAATACCATATGATTTCAGTCATATGTGGATTCTAATGAACAAACTGAACTAACCAGCAAAATAGAGACAGGTTCATAGATAGAGGGTAGGCTGACAGTGCTAGGGGAGTTGTTAGTGGGTGGAGGGATTAAGCAAAAAAAAGAAGAAGGGTTCATGGATATGGACAACAATGCGGTGATTTGGGGGAGTGGGGTGGTGGAAGTGTGGCAATAACGGGAATAAATGGTAATGGAAAAATACAATTTAAAAAGTTAACTAAAGTAGAAGTAATTGTAAACACTTTGGTCACAAACATTTGTTTTGCTCTATAATTAAAACATTTTATTAAATTTCTAGCTATTTAGATATATAAAGCAACATATAATATTTAGGAAGTACGAAGATGAGAAAGGACGAGCCATTTGAAAGGCAAGGGGACAGCATGCGCAAAGCCCCTGGGGCTAGAAAGAGCTTGGTAATGAAAGTGAAGAAAGGACCTAAAAGAACTTAAGGAACCAAGTGAATCTGAAAAGATATGCAATAGCCGGTCTATGCAGGACCTTGTAAACTAAACTAAGTTTTGACTTTCTTGTAAGAGCAATAGAAAGCCTTTGGGTGGTTTTGAGCAAGGATGTGACATAATCAGGTTTACATTTTTAAAAGATCATTCTGATTAGTACGTAAAAAGTGGATAGAGTAGAGGTAAGAGAGAGAAAAGTGACCTTAATGGGACCACTGCTAGTTCAGGTGACAGATTCCAGTGGTAATGGTAGAGATGGGAAGAGGTAGGCCATCTGGAGATATACATTGCAAGTGGAACTGGGAAAAAAATTGCTGATGGATTGGATATGGAGAGAGTAAGGGAAAACTTAAAGATGAAAGCAAGGTATATGGTTTATGCCATTTACTGACGTGGGAAAAACTGGTGCAAAAACAGGTTTACGGGTGAAAGTCAAATGTTTTATGTGGACATGTTAACTTTGAGATGCTAGAGGGTATCCAAGAATAGATGTCAGGCTGAATCGAAGTTTTCAGGAGAGGCCTAAATTAAAGAAATAGATCTGGTAGTAACAGGATAGAGATGAAATTTAAAATTTAGGGTGTAAATGGAAATCCTAGGAAGACAGCACAAAGAGAGAAGAGCAAGGGAGCAGTAGTCATTCACCACATAGAACTTCCGTCAATGATGAGCTGCATATATGATGGTGGTCCCATCAGATTATAATGGAGCTGAAAAATTCCTATCGCCAAGTGATGTCATAGCTGTCATAACATCATAGGGCAATGCATTACTCACAGGTTTGTTTGAGGATTTTTTGGTGATGCTGGAGTAAACCAACCTACTGTGGTGCCAGTGGTATAAAAGTATAGTGCCTACAATCACAGTGGTAGTACTATCCCATCTAGGTTTCTGTAAGCGAACTTTATGATGTTCCCACAATGATGAAATGATACATTTTGATACATTTTTCAGAATGTATCCCCTTTCTTAAGCTATGCATAGCTGTGTTCCAAGTCCTGAGGGAGTGTATTACTTAGGGGACAAGGAGATAAGGGGAAGCCAGTAAAACAGCCTGTGGGGTATTCAGAAAGGGTAGTGTTTCCAGGAGGAAGGAGTGACCGACAGAGTCCAAAGCTACCAAGAGATTTAAGAAACACAAGAATAGGGAATGTATTTTGTTTTGGCAACATGGAAGCAGTTGATAACCTTGACAAGAACAGTTTTAGTGGCATGACTGGAGCAGAAGTCAGATTAAACTGAAAACAGAAGGGGAGATGAGGAAGAGTTAACAGTATTCATGTATTGGGTAAAACCACATTGCTGAAATCTTACAGTTCTGGATGTACAAAAACAGTAATTTCATATGATTCTTTTTTTAAAAGCTTGATGGAAGAAAATACAGTGCAGCAGATGGCAGGGAAAATGAGGTCAACTAGGGCCAGGAAAGAAAGGGTGGTGGGTTTAGATGGAAAGGCTAGAGCATGCTTGTACACTAATAAATATGAAGCAGTCATCAGCTGAAAGGAAGGTGAACAGAAGAGACAGAAGATTTGATAACCAAAGAAAAATGTGAAACGGTCTTTACATGCGTAGGTAAGCAAACTAACTCCAGAACTCCAGTGGGGAATGCTAACGCTACTCAGTACACATTTGAGAATGGTTGATCACGAACTTATGGCAGGGGCTAAAAACTCAAATGCCTACAGGCAAAGGCAGGTAAACAACTGAAGTACTATGAGAGGACACACAGAGACTGAAATTAAAGGGGTGGAAAAAGATATTTCATGGAAATGGAAACAACAGAAAAGTTAGAGTAACAATATCTGTATTTAAAAAAAAGACTTTAAAACAAGGACTAAAACAAGACACAAAAAAGAGCATTTCATAATGATAAATGGACACAACCAAAGAAACTCTAAGAGGGAAATTCAAAGTAATACAGGTCTACCTCTAGAAACAAGAAAAATCTCAAATAAACAATCTAATCTTAAACCTAAAAAAACTAGAAAAAGAAGAACAAAGTCCATAGTGAGTAGAAGGAAGGAAATAAACACCAGACTAGAAAAAAACTAAATAGAGACCTTAAAAAAACTCCAGAAAAAATCAGTGAAACTAAGGGCTGGTTCTTTGAAAAGATAAACAAAACTCATAAACCTTTAACCAAACTCATCAAGAAAATAAGAGAGATGACCCAAATAAAAAAAAATCAAAAATGAAAGACAGGTGATAACTGACATCACAGAAATACAAAGGATTATGAGAAAATACTATGAACAACTATGTGCCAACACACTGAACAGCCTGGAAGAAATAAATGAATTCCTAGACACTTACAATCTTCCAAGACTGAATCAGAAAGAAACAGAAAATTGAAACAGACCAATAGCTGCTACAGAAATTGAATCAGTAATCTAAAAATCTCCCAACAAACAAAATTCCTAGACCAAATGGCATCACAGGAAAATTTTACCAAACATTCAAAAAAGAATTAATACCTATCCTCAGATTACTCCAAAAATTTGAAGAAGATGGAAGGCTCCCAAAGCCAGACAAAGACACTACAAAAAAATTATAGGCCAATATCCTCGATGAACATAGATGTAGAAATCCTCAACAAATTAGCAAAGCAAAGTCAGCAATACATTAAAAAGATCATGCACCATGATCAAGGGGGATTTATTTCAATATGATTCAATATCTACAAATCAATTATTGTGATATACCTAAACAAAATGATATAAAAACCATATGATCATGCTCTGGTCAGGTGGCTCAATGGGTTGGAACATATACCAAAAGGTCTGCAGGTTTGATTCCCTGGTCAGGGCACATGCCTAGGTTGTGGGTTCAATCCCTGGTTGGAGCATGAGGTGGCAGGGAGGGGAGGCAACCAATCGACATTTCTGTCTCACATCTCTCTCTCTCTCTTTCTCTTTTTTTTCTGTCTCTCTTTCCCCCTTCCTCCCTCTCTAAAATCAATTTTTAAAAAGCATATCCTTGGGTGAGGATTAAAAAAATCATATGATCATATCAACAGATGCAGAAAAAGTACTTGAGAAAATCCAACCTTTATTTATGATAAAAACTCTCAGTAAAGTAGGGGTGAAGGGAACATACCACAACATAATAAAGACCATATATATGATAAACCCAGAGCTAACATTATACTTAATGGTAAAAAGCTGAAAGATTTTTAAGATCAGGTACAATACAAGGATGTCCACTTTTACCACTTTTATTCAACACAATATTGGAAGTCCTAGCCACAGCAATCAGAGAGGTAAAAGGAATAAAAGGCATCCGTGTTGGAAAGAAAGAAGTAACACTGTCATTATTTGCAGATGGCATGATACTATATAGAGAGAAACCTGAAGATTCCATGAAATAACTATTAGAATAAATGAATTCAGTAAAATAGCAGGATAAAAAATTAATATTCAGAAATTAGCTGCATTTTTATGTACCGATAACAAACTATCAGAAAGAAGCATTCAGAAAATAATCCCATTTACAATTGCATAAAAAGATGTTAAATACTTAGGAATGAATTTAACCAAAGAGGTAAAAGACCTGTATTCAGAAATTTATAAGAAATGGAAGAAGACATAAATAAATGGAAAGATATACCATGCTCACGGGTAGGAAGAATTAACGTTGTTAAAATGTCCATATTATCCAAAGTAATCTACAGATTAAATGCAATCCCTATCAAACTACCAATGGCAGTTTTCACAGAACTAAAATGAGCAATCCTAAAGTGTTTATGGAAACACAAGAGACTCTGAAAAGCCACAGAAAAGCAAAATTGGAGATACCACACTACCTGATATCAAACTATACTATCAGACTATCGTAATTAACAGCATGGTATTGGCATAAAAACAGACATAGAGATCAATGGAACAGAATACAGAGCCAATAAATAAACCCGTGCCTACATGGAAAGTTAATCTATAACGAAGTGGGCAAGAACATACAGTGGGGTAAAGACTGTCTTTCCAATAAATGGTTTTGGGAAAACTGGACAGATACATGGAAAAAAATGAAACTAGACTTTCTTACAGCCACCCAAAAATAAACTCAAAATGATTAAGAGACTTAAATGTAAGACCTGGAACCATAAATCTCCAGAAAGAAAACATAGGCAGTAAATTCTTTGGCATTGGTCTTAGCAATACTTTTTTTTTTTTTTTTTTTTGGGCTATGTCTACTAGGGCAAAGACAACAAAAGCAAAATAAATGAATGGGACCATATCGAACTAAAAAACTTTTGCACCACAAAGAAAACCATCAACAAAACAAAAAGGAAACCAACTGAATGGAAGAGGTATTTGCAAATGATATATCCGATAGGGGACTGACATCCAAAATATATAAAGAATTCATACAGCTCAATATCAACAGAACAAACAATCCTATTAAAAAATGCACAGATGACCTAAATAGACTTTTCTCCAAAGAGGATGTACAGCTGGCCAACAGACATGAAAAGATGATTAACATCACTAATCATCAGGTTTTAATGCAAATTAAAACTACAATGAGATATCACTTCACACCTGTCAGAATGGCTATCATCAATAAATCAACAAACAAGTATTGGCAAGGATGTGAAGAAAAGGGAACCCCGGTGCACTGTTGGTGGCATTGTAAATTGGTGTAGCCACTATGGAAAACAGTATGTAGTTTTCACCAAAAATTAAAAATAGAACTGCCATATGGTCCAGCAATTCAACTTCTGGGAATTCATCCAAAGAAATCCAAAACACTAATTCAAAAAAATATATGCACCCCTATGTTCATTGCAGTATCTTTTACAATCACCAAGATATGAAAGCAACCTAAGTGGCCATCAATAGATGAGTGGATAAAGAAGATATGGTACACATATACAACAGAATATTACTCAATTATAAAAAAGAAGGAAATATTTCCATTTGAAACAACATGGATAGATCTAGAAGACATTATGCTACCTGAAATAAATTGGACCGCGAAAGGCAAATACCATGATTTTACTTCTATGTGGAATCCAAAAAACAAAATAAATCGTCAAACATGGATGTGGAGATTATTATGCTATGTGAACTAAGCCAGTCAGAAAAAGACAAATACCATATGATGTCACTTCTATGTGGAATCTAATGAACAAAATAAAGTGATGAACAAAATAGAAACAGAGGCATGGATACGTGGAACAGACTGATGGCTGTCAGAGGGAAGGGGGGAGGAGGGGACTGGATGAGAAGGTGAAGGGATTGGCCAAAGAATATATATGTATAACCCATGGACACAGACAACAATGTGGTAATGGACAGAGGGAAGGGGGAATGGGGGCTAGAAGGAGGAGGGCAAACAGGGGGGTGCAAATGGGAACATCTGCAATAGTGTCAACGATAAAAATAAAGAAAAAAAGAAAAATGACAAAAGTAAATAAATGAACAAAGCAGAAACAAACCCAAATACAAAGAACAAACTGATGGTCACCAGATGGGAAGGGTGTGGGAGGGATGAGTGAAAATGGTGAAAGGAATTAAGAAGTACAAATTGCCAGTTAGAGAAATAGTTACAAGCATGTACAGTACAGCATAGGGAATATAGTCAATAATATTGTAATAACCATGTATGGTGTTTGATGGGTACAGAATTATCATGGTGCTCACTTCATAAGGCATATAAACCTAATCATTATCTTGTACACCTGAAACTAATATATTGAAGGTCAACTATAATGAAAAAGTAAATTTAAATAATAATATAGTTATTTAAAAAAAAAAAAAGACAAATTCCATTACTGCAGCATCCTACAAAATACCTGACCAGTACTCTTCTGAAACTTTCAAGTGCATGAAAAACATGGAAAGTCTTGAGAAACTGCCAAGGAGACATAATTACCTGGAATGTGGTATCCTGGAAGGGATCCTGGAACAGAAAAAGGAAGGACATACAGAGGGCCCATTGACATATGGAAAAATGCTCAACATTGCCAGCCATCAGAGATGCAAATTAAAACCACAATGAAGTATCACCTCACACCTGTCAGAATAGCGATCATTAATGAACCAACAAACAAGCGCTGGCGAGGATGTGGAGAAAAGGGAACCCTGGTGCACTGTTGGTGGGAATGCAGATTAGTGCCGCCACTATAGAAAACAGTATGGAATTTTCTCAAAAAAACTAAAAATGGAACTACCTTATGACCCAGCAATTCCACTGCTGGGATTATACCCTAAGAATCCTGAAACACCAATTCAAAAGAACTTATGCACCCCTATGTTCATAGCAGAGTTATTTACAATAGCCAAGGGTTTGAGACAGCCCAAGTGTCCATCAGTAGATGAACAGATTAAAACACGGTGGTACATTTACACAATGGAATACCATGCAGCAGAAAGAAAGAACTCCTACCTTTTGCCATAGCATGGCTGGAACTGGAGACTATTATGCTAAGTGAAATAAGCCAGTCAGCAAAAGACAAATACCATATGACCTCACTCATAACTGGAATCTAATGAACAAAATAAACTAAGGAGAATAATACAACCGGAGACAAGGAAACACAGAACAGACTGATAGCTGTAGGAGAGGAGGAGGGGAGGATAGAGAATGGTCAAAGGAAGGAGAAGGGACTAGTCAAAAGAACATGAATGAATGACCCGTGGACATGGACAACAGAGAGGGGACTGACTATGGGCTAGAGGGGTGGGCCGGGTGAAGGGGGACAAAAGGGGAAAAAGTTGGGACAACTGTAATAGAATAAACAATAAAAAAAGAAAAAGGATATTATAAAAGTTAAAGTCTGAATAAACTATGAACGATGGCCTTCTATATACTCAATATCCAGCTTTAAAATGGTGAACAGTTAAAGCCTCCCTTATACCTTTCTTTATAGTCCCCTCTCTATTTTTGTCTTTTTCCTAAATTTGATTTTTATTCCCTTGACTACTTTCACTACAGATTCGTATCTATCTAAGCAATATGTAATATTGTTTTGGTTTAAAATTGTATACAGATAAATTATCATACTACATATATTCTACATTATTCTTTCACCTCGTCCTATTTCTGGGTCCATTCTTAACTTACTGGCATATAATATTTCATTACATGACAACCTCATTAAGTATTCTTCTGTGGATGTTTCCAAATATTTGCTCCTTTTCACAGTGCTGTTAGGTACATCACTGTCTGAATATCAAAGCTTCTGTAAGATACATACTTTGGACGGAATGCTGGGATTTAGTATTTGGACATTTCGGTTCCACCAGATTTTGCCAAACGGCTTTAAAAGAGTTATAACATGTATGAATATATCACCCAGTGCATAGGAGGTTCTGATGCACTTGGGAAAAAAACTTTTGAAAGACATACAAATTGGCTAATATTTTTGCCTTAACCACAGTTTGTACCCATGCAGTCATTTCTACAAACAACCAGCAATTACGAGCCCTAAAACTCGCGGTTCTAAAAAGAGCCACATCTTCGTGCCCTAAGACACAAACATGCCCGCTCGCGGCGTATCTTCTCACGCAAGAACGGACGTCGGCACACTCGGGACGTCAGCGTTTTGTTTGTCGCCCTTGAAAGCCCTTTTCCGGGCTGTCTGGCAAGATCCAAGTATCAACTTTATATTGGTCGGTTGCTTCTTTTTCATAAGAAAGGAAAATATCCTGACGGCCTCTTCTTATTCTCAGAGACGACTCTCTAATCGTCTCTAAGAGTCTCTAATCCAAGAAGAGCCTCTTTTGGCTGGCGTTTCTTTCAGGCAGTGCCGCGGGCCGTCCTCAGGCCCTTGTAAGGCGCGCGCCGCAGCTCCGCCTCTTTCTTTTCGGCCGGAACCGCCATCTTCCAGGTAGTGCGTGTGCGTTTCTCCCGGCGAACTTGGTTCCACAGTCTTGAGTTCTAACCCTGAGTCCGCTGCAGCTACCCACTGGGGCCATAAAGAGCCTGGGTAGATTGTCTGTGTCCCTCTGGCCTGGGTAATGGAGCTGTGTTTAGACCGGAATGGCGTGCGTCTGGCCGTTAGGGGCTTGGGCCGAGGACCGGAGTGCGGTGCCGCGGCCTAGCAGAGGCCAGGCTCGAGAAAAACGAGGTCGAATCACCTGCGTGAGGCGACTCGTGTCAGCCGAGGAGGATGACCGTCGTATCTGTGACCCCACGGCCTCTCCGTTTGCCTGGGCCTTCTCGGACGGGCTCTGTGTGCCCGCGCCTTTGTGGTGTGATGCCTTTCAAACACGTTCTGCGCGGCATTTTCACCCCTCATCTAAAATCTGCACTCGTAATGCTGTCGGATTAGGATTTAGGAGTGGGAGGAACGGGTTTAAAACTAGAAGTTGGCTTTGATCTGCGATGAGGCCTGGTTGTGTGCGAAAGCCTTCGTGGTCGGAGAACGCAGTAGGTTCGCACTGTGTTTATCTGGATAGAGAACCCCACCCCGTCGGTCCCTGGTGTATGAAACGGTATCCCGTTGGTTTTGGCCCCGGATCGCATTGGACAAAGGGAACTCTTGGCCACGGGCATTGTTTTGTTAATGCTGGAGCATCGTATGTTGAATGGGATTCCCGAATAGCGTGTTTGATTTAGAAGTTTAGGGGAAAGGTTATTGAAGAACCACTTAATCGTAGTGTCGTATCTTTGTCTAGCTTGTAGATAGTGGCCACCAGCTGCTAGAGTTGAGCAAACTGAAGTTTGCACCCCATGGTGGGTTTTAGTTTTAGAAATAATAGAAGCTTTTTGTGTACAGGGTATTGATGTAAAATTAATTTCTTACTGGGGAACACGGGTCTGGTGCAAGGAGCATGGACTCTGAAGTTGGAAGTGACTCCCGTTACTGATTCTGCCACTTTTTGACATGTTACTTGGACCTGCAGAGCATATTTCTTTGTTTATAAACTTAACACAAGTTTACATGAACTTAATATTTTGAGGATGAAAGCAATGTATCTGCCACTCAGTAGAGACCTGGTTGCTTTCAAAGTAAAGGGTGCATGTGTTTTAACAGTGGTTTGTTTGGTTTTGGGTGGGTTAGGTGAAACATTCTTGTGCCACTTTGCCTCACAAGTTAATATGAAAAGGGTACTTTGGTGGAGTCACTTTTCTTTAAGATTAAGGAGTGTTGATTAAGAGACCAATTTACGTAGAACTGTGTCAACAAGTTAAGCCAGACTTAGGTATATTTTGTCTTGTGGTGGTAATCATCACCAACGGTAGTTCTCTTAGATGACCTGAAACACTTGAAACCTTTTGGGAAACAAAATGAAAAGTTTCATTTGGTGAATTCTTACACAGTGAGTTGGAAATTTTTGGCAGTTAAATTTTTGTACAAGAGAGATACTGTCAAAAAAATTAGATTTGCAATAAAAGTGGTTTAATTCACCGTGTAAAAATGAAAGACTGAGTTTTGTTATGCCTTGCAACAATAAATTATCTTCTAGTTAATAATTCTAGTGCCCTTGGCATTCTAGGCCAATAATAATGTGGTGGGGGTCCTGTTGTATTTTTATGTTCTAATAGGCAGAGTAACTAGTTTGGCTTCTAAAGTCCCATTCTGCTACTTAGGAATTTTAATGTTATAGAACTTAGGTTTGGTAAAGATTTTACTAGCTAAGATGACAATTTTTGCCATTTGTAGGAAATATTTGTTGTTATATTTGACTATGTTATACTTCCTGATTTCAGTAATTCGCCAAAATGACTAACACAAAGGGAAAGAGGAGAGGAACCCGCTATATGTTCTCTAGGCCTTTTAGAAAACATGGTAAGTAGATTTACCCTCTTTTGAGAGCAAGCGTGGCATATGTTTCTGTTGTATTAATACATTTGTGTGGCATTTCATATAATGTATTCTTAATAATGGCAATTAACTAACGCCTAACTTTATTTTGTAATAAAAAAGCATGAATTTTATATAGTACTTAAATTGTCAACTAGCAAGTTTTTAAAATGCATATAGCTGTCAGGTGTGTGTCAAAAGCTAGTGAGGTTATATTTCTTTGACTTAATCTTGATACCACTTTTTTTTTAGGAGTTGTTCCTTTGGCTACATACATGCGAATCTACAAGAAAGGTGATATTGTAGATATCAAGGTAAATTACAAAGTTGGGGAAATAACATTAGAAGTTAGAAAAGCTGGGTTTACTCTAACAGGAAGAATTCAACTACCAAGTGTTTATTGCACCTGCTGGTTCTTTTTTATCCTCCTAAATGGAGGGAAATGCATTGCCTTTGAATAGCTCATTTAACTTTACCTTTTTTTTTTTTTAAGATTTTATATATTTATTTTGAGAGAGGGGAAGGGAGGTAGAAAGAAAGGGAGAGAAACATCGGTGTGTGGCTGCCTCTCTCGCACCCCCCTACCAGGGACCTGGCCCACAACCCAGGCATGCTCCTCGACTGGGAATCAAACGGTGACCCTTTGCTTCGTAGTTCAGTGCTCAGTCCAGTGAGCCACGCCAGCTAATTTAGCTTTACTTTTAAAGCCAATTTTTAAATTGCTATTCTTGAGTCTTAAGAAATTTGTCGTTACTTGTTAACAGCTAGTGGAAACATGTAGGAGAAACAATCATGAGAGTTTGTTGAGGTGACAAGGATTGCCTTAGTGCAAAATTTGATGGTGATTAATAAAACTAGTGAAAGCTTTGTTCTTTTGTGACCAGTATGTAAGTGTATCCTGGCACTCTAGAGCTTAATGATGATTGTCTTTTTGATTGCTTAAAGCAGTGTGAAAAATGCATTTCACCGGCTCTGAAAGCTCTTGAGTTGCCATTTAAAAGAGAAGTTTCTCAGTTACTTTAATAAAAGTCAGGGTTTAAAAGGAAGGAGGGGACTTGCTGGGCTGACATTTATCTCTTCTCGTAACAGGGAATGGGCACTGTTCAAAAAGGAATGCCCCACAAATGTTACCATGGCAAAACTGGAAGAGTCTATAATGTCACCCAGCACGCGGTGGGCATTATTGTAAACAAACAAGTCAAGTAAGTAACGTCATAGTTCTTGGTGGCTAATTCGTATTCCCTCACACCCCCTTTTCACTTTGCCAATTGGACTTGTGTCTTTATTGGTCATTCAAGTGGGGCAAAGGAACTGTCCTTTTAAAACTCAAGCAAACTGGGTGTTTGTCTTGTATCCTGTCAAAGGAAACAAACTTACTGGAAAGTCTTAACGGGATTTGTTATTAAGCAGTTCTAGTTTTCAGAGTATAAAAAGTAGGATGATATAAATTTTATTAATGATCTAGTTTTGGTTAAATTATTTAGTGTTCCAGGGTCTGTTATCCTATCTGTGAGTAAAAGGTTCATAGTTTATTTAATAAATAAAACTGCCAAAAATGAGTTTTTTGAGTTTTGGTTTTATTTTTTATGAAACATTTACAAGAATTTTGTTTTGTCCAGGGGCAAGATTCTTGCCAAGAGAATTAATGTACGTATTGAGCATATTAAGCACTCTAAGAGTCGAGATAGCTTCCTGAAACGTGTGAAAGAAAATGATCAGAAAAAGAAGGAAGCCAAAGAGAAAGGTACTTGGGTCCAACTGAAGCGTCAGGTGAGTGCTTGACAAAAGGTTTTTTTGGTTGATCATGAGAATGTAAAACTTGCTCAGTAATAATTTTCTTTCATACGAAAGTAAAAAAGAATTGAGTATGTATTTTTTTTCATTGTTTCTGAGAGCACTTTGAAACTGAGTTACAGTACTTTACATAATTATTCCCTCACGTTTTGTTTTTTGTTGTTTTTTTTAATAGCCTGCCCCACCCAGAGAAGCACACTTTGTGAGAACCAATGGAAAGGAGCCTGAGCTGCTGGAACCCATTCCCTATGAATTCATGGCATGATAAGTGTGAAAAAAATAAAAGACTTCTATACTGATAAAAACGTTGAATTCATTGGGTGCTGTCTTTACTTTACGAATTTAGTGATTTTTTTTCTGGCTAAAAGATGTGAGGTGGTGGCTTATTCTCAACAAAGAATGTACTCAACATTGATTAGGAAATGGCATCTGTTGCATTATAGTTAAGCTCAAGGAAAGTTGCTTAAAATTAGATCATAAATAGCTGTAGTTTAAGGATCAGAAACTTACCTTTGAAGCCTGCTACTTAAAAATAGATTGTTTCAAGTACCCTGTTATTTGTGAGATACATAATAGTTCTATGTTGCTTCCACCTGTCATGGAACATGGTTCAGAAAATAGTGTTTGATAATTTGGAACTAGAATACCTTTTTTTGTTTTTCTTTTTTTCAACCAAGGATAAACATCTGTATTGCAGTTAATGGGCTGTGTTGCTGCATTCTAAGCACTTTACATGTTTAGCCCATTTTACATAAAAGAAAGCTGAGGTACAACTTACAGAGCATTAGGCAAAGATTCAAATCCAGGCAGTTTGACTCCATCATCAGGTCTTAGTCACTAGAGTTATATTGCTTAATATTAATGGGAACATTTTAAAGCCACTTTGTGTAGTTAGAGCACGTTTGAATTATTCTGTTGCTTCCCGGATGTTTGCTTGGATATGGCAAAAACATCTCAAGATATAATCCAGAAGAGACTTGATGACATCCTATCCTTGCTGCCTTCAGTATTCTGTGATACCTGTAGCAATAGCATCAGCTCATTTGAAATTGAAAACTTGACAGAGTATTCCCTTCCCCACTAGTGGGCAAGAACCTATTCATTTCGGTAACTTCAGTCAGTGCTGTGAATGGATAAACCCAATGTTAGTGGCCTTCAACTTTCTCCAGTGAAGTGTGATAGTAATAGGTCTACTTTGGAATCCAGCAAACCTGGTTTTGAACCTCAGCGAATGCCTAATATAACAAATGGTGTGTATTAACTGTCATTAAAGGTTCGCTCTAGTGGTAGAAAATTGTGTTCACACTTAACATTGGTCAATAGAATTCATCACAGAAAAAAAACAAATTGCTTCAGTTGGCATTCCTGTGTCCAGTTAAGTCATTTTAAACTCTGCATGTTTTAAAATTCTGTTTCCTGAATTGTCTAGCCATTATCAAGGGAAAATAAGGTATTAAGAGTTGTACTGACAGTACACTCATTTCTGTCCTCTCTTAGTTGATTATTCCTGGCCTCTTGTGTCTGACCTTTTTCCACTTGCTGCTTCCTTGACTGCAGCCTACAGCCTTAAACAAAAGTTTTCCTGCGCCTTCCTCTGGTAGTTTAATTTCCCAGTCACACTGTTGTATATGGCTTCTGCCTCTACCACACCAATGAAACTAGTCAAGGTTTATGAACATTTACTAATTAAATTTAGAGACTTTTTAATTTGACTTTACCTCCTTAAATATATGACAATTTTTTTTCTCTTCCAGAGGCTTCTGCCATAATACTTCCCAGTTCTCCAGCTCAGTGCATCACCTGGAAATTTGATAAAAGTGCAGACCTACTCAAGGACAATTTGAGTCAAATTGTAGGAGTGGGGCATTATTAAGCCCTGGGTGATTAACATGTGTTCCAAGTTTGAGAACCACTGTTGTGTCTTAGCTTTCTCTAATACACTTCAGAGTCAGATTTCAGAGTTTGCTATCTGAAGCTCTAGATCTACATTTACAACTCTTGGACAGCCCCACCTGGATGTGCTGGAAATGTACATACTAGTTCGGAAGGTTTTAATTCATGAATTAAAATGAAATCCCTGAGCTTTGGATAATGTGTGTGCGCTGATAAAATCTGCCTTCCTTGAAATGCAGGTCCTTTTAAATAATGAGTAACCGTCACAGATTGTAAATTCATAAATTCTTTACAATTCCCTTACACTTGAGAATGAAGAAAAATATTTTAGCTCTAGAACTTTCCACTCTAGAACTTTTCACCCTGTTCTTACTTAGAGTCAAGATTGTAAGGTTGCATGACTACTTGGACTTTTGATTCTCATCCAACCAGGTGTCGTTTAAGGCTTCTGTTCAGTTGAACCCAATCCCAAGGGCTGAATAAATACAG
Source organism: Mormoops blainvillei (assembly GCA_004026545.1). NCBI lineage: Eukaryota > Metazoa > Chordata > Mammalia > Chiroptera > Mormoopidae > Mormoops > Mormoops blainvillei. Next base: position 69,865 of record PVJD01007373.1, read on the forward strand.
CACACTCTTTGGGGTCTTCTGAAAGTTGTGGCAAAACACCCCTCTCTATTTTGCATCTCCTATATTCCCACTAGTGTATGTTAGTATTTTCTCTACTGGGATGGAAAAAGTGCTAAAATATAAAAAATTTTTAAATGCTAGAAATTAGCAATAAAAATTGCTAAAGTATGAATAAGATAGGCTTATCCCTCTATTTTCTTGAGCACAAGAGATTCAGTAGTTTGGTTTATTGAAACGAGTGTTTATAGCATTTATTCATCCCAGCTTCACTTAAAGGGAAAAAACATTCAAAACCCCTTATCTGTTAGATTGCTTGGTTATAAATAATAGTGAGGCAGCACCTGCAGCTGTTCCTTCTGAGGTGGAAAAATGTGTCAAGGAATGGATAAGCAGCTAGCCAAGGTTCTGTGTTGTGATGCTTTTCAAACAGCAAAACTGTAGGACAAGGAGCAATTGATAGGCCATCTCACAAAACCCCAAAGGGAAAAGGCACAAAGAAAATGCTTTCATGCACTTGCCTAGCAAGAATGAAGTTTATGGAAATCATTTGGCTTGAAAAAGAAATGGCAATGGGGTACCCTCTGCTGTCTTCAAAATGAGATGATGGCTTACCTGAAGTGAAAACTGTGATTGGATTTTTTGCTCCTGAGAGAAGAAAGATTCAAATTAAGTTTGACCTGCTTTGTCATTCTGTTTACATGGAGTACTCACCATCTTGCTTTCCACATTGGTGGACAGCAGCAAGGTTTGAAAACGGGTTGGACTGTACTACTGAATGGCTTTGACTTTGAATAAATTAGTAAGCTTGATTGTACCTCAGTTTAGAAGATATTTTGCCCATTTCAAGGACTAAGGAATTAAGATACATAATGTTTTTGTTAATTCAACAGTAATTTATGAATGATAATTATTTTAATTAACTTTGTGGGGATGCCTGTGAAGACAGGAGTATCTTACACTTTGTTGTCCTTGGTGTTTCATAATAGAAACAGCTGCTCTGTGTTCTGTACCAGCACTTAGTCTTACAAAGGAGATTTTCAATTATTTTGACTTGAAATGGGGAGTTGGTAGAAGAAAAAAGCATAATTCCTATTCTAGGTGAAGTTAAAAAAGGCAGTCTCTGAGTTTTCAGTAAGTGCACTAATAAGGACTTAGGCTATGCAGGAAAGGTCATTGATGTTGGGTGTTGGATGGTGGTGGGAGAGATGAACTAGTGGGGGACAGACCCTTGGTGAAGTTTTGCCTCAGCTAGAAATCAAGCTTATTTAGCTGGTAAAGGGTTAGTATTAACTTTTGAAGCCTGGTAATGTTTGCATATTCCACATTCTGCCCTTCATATTTCATTCTAAACACCCACGGATTTGTGTATCCTTATCTGCCTACGCGTTTCTATTTTTCTAAAACGACTTTGGCATTCTGTTATGTTAGCTGCACTACAATTTTATGTAACTGGACACAAATCCAGATGGAGTAGAACACAGGCAACAATTTATGCAAAGCTATAATTCCACAGTTCATTAATATATTGTCTGCATTAAAAGGTCATGTATTGTGTACTTGCAAATGCAAAGAGCTTTCCAAGTAGAGTGGAATAATGTTTTGAACTTGCTGAGCAAATGTGTGATGTAAATGCAAGACGAATGTAATTATTACCTGGGCAGGGAACAGTCAGGAATCTTCCCTATTGGGCGACCTTAAACTTAAATTATCTTTTTCCTGCATGGGATTGTAAGACTGAATGAGGTGAAGAGTTAAGTCCAAGATTCAGCCAAGAAAGGGCTGCTTTTCCCTAGAAAGTGAAAGTGGCAGATCCCATTGACAGCTGCTCAACAGAGATTCTCTTTTCCTTGATTTTTAACAGGTAGCAACTGCGTCTAGCCCCTGGGGAGGAACTATGCTTGTTCAAGTTAGCTGTAGCAATCCCAGTCTTTGCCAGATACTTGGATAAACTATTTCCCAGCTTTTCAGTTCTGGCCATTGAGATGGAAGAACGTCTGTTGAGTTCTGAAAATTATTTCACAGTAAGAAAAGACAAAGGGAGAGGTCCTCCCGCCCTGCTTGAAGGAGAACTTGATGTTTGGTGAAGCAGGAGCCATTTTGTGTTCAAGGAGCAGCCAAGAGAATCTGAGAGACAACAACCCAGACCCCTCACTGAACTACTCAAGGACCTCTGGAACCTAATAGTTTCAAGACTGTTCTGTAAATAGTAACTGTCTTATGGTGCCTTTTCCCCATTCAGGGAAGGAGGTGCCCTGCTTCAGGTCTTTCCAGTGGAACCAAAATTTAACAGAAGGGGACTGCCTTGTGAACAGCCAGAAGTTAGTATAACAAATATGGCAATTCATCTCAGGACGTTTCCTAGAACACTTGCTCCTGAGAACATGTTGCTTTCAAAAGTAAGGTATTGGAATAATGGCTACATGTGATTTCTCTTTTCCAGTTCACACAGTGAAGACACTATTCGTTTAGAAAGTCAGTCACTGAATGAATGTTATTCAGGACCTTTTAAGTTCCAGGTACCACTATGTGCTGGGTACTGAAGACACAAGCTAGAATCCTTGCTTTCCTGGAAAAAGACATGAAACATATACCATCAGAAAGTAGTGACACTTGAGTTTTGCCAAGGGTGCCTTGGGAGTGAGTAACTGAGAAGTAGGGGTGTGGATGGCAGCGGTGTTCAGAGGAAGCTTCCCCAAGGGAGGAACAAGTAAATTAGTCACCATCTATTCCTTCAGGATTATTAAGGATTCTTCATTTGAGAAATGAGAGCAGTAGGGGTGAAGAGGAGGAGACATCAAGAAACGGAAGCAGTAGAAATGATGGAATTTGGCCATTGATGTGGAAGTGAGAATGGTGGGAGTCAGGGATGACTCACGTCACTGGGCTACTGCTGGGTGATTGGAGACACATTCACTAGTGCAATCAATTGCAAAAATGGGTCCTATTCCCTACCCCTCCCTGCATCCCAGTCCTTCCAAATGTGCCTCTGCAGCTCCCTCCATCAAGGAGTAGAGTGTATTTCCCTATCCATTGAATGTGAGCTGGCATTGTGACTGGCCTTGGCCAAAAAAAAGCAGTACAGGTGATGAGTTCCACCTGTAAGCCTAAGTCACTCTTGGAACCCTCAGCCTCCATGAGAACAAGCCCTGGCTAGCCTGCTGAATGAGGAGAGCCATGTGACTCAGTCACTGTCCCTCTCTCATCATAGCTGACTGACAAGCCAGCTGCAGGGTGATGCCAGTTCCTCAACCCCTGCCAGCTCTCTGGAGATGCGTAAATGAGCCAACCAACATCAGCTTGGCCTGGCCCTAGAGTGGGACAACCGCCCCACCGCTCTTCAGACTTGTGGGCAGCTGTGAGGGATTATTGTTTTAAGCCAATTGGTTTTGCGCAGTTTTTCATGCAGCAAAAGCTAACTAATACAACCAGGATAGAGGGAGGAGTGAGGAAGGGTGGGGCTGTCTAATAAGCAATGGGAAATAAGAGGCTGGAATACAGGAGGCCAGAAGCATTCTAACCTGCAAAGATAAACCACCCACGGCTCTGCATTGCCAGGGTGGGCCCTGAAACGCAGGACCAGGCCATATTTCTCTTCCGTGCTTCCAACCACTCTCCACCCCAAACTCCACTTTACACCTGGAAGTCAGTACTTAAATAGCGAAGCACATGCATGACTCAAGTGCATGGATCCTGAGCCAAAGCTCCCAGAGAAGGGAATGCTTACTGTGTGTTCTCTAATGAGTCAATGCAACCAGTGCCCGCTGAGTTGCAAACAGTTACTACCCCCAGGGTCTTTCACAGATCTGTAGCCTAGTCACAGTGACTACAGTTCCTTTACAGTGCTACTGTTGGGGCTCTTGTCCCCCTCCCTCCCCTTTTCCCTATTAATGCCACCCCCTATCACCTTTTAAAAATAAAAGGTAACATTCGACATGAAAGGAATTCCCACTGTTGCAGAAACATACACTCATTGCGTTTTTTCCTCTTCCGTTCGCCCCCAGATCCTAGCTCTGATCTCAGTTCACCCACTAGTGGAGTGGAGTGGAGTGGAGGGGGCTACGGGGGCTCTGCGGGCACAACCTGGCGAGAGGACTCGCCTGCGCTCCCGGGGTAGTGGCTGTATTTCCAGGGACCGGGCGCCACGCAGTGCAGGTTCCGGGGTAGAGCGCCGACCCGCGGTGACAGGCTCCAGTTTTCCTTCTCCGCTCCGCCCCGCCCGCCACGGCGGGGAGGGCCGGGTAAGAGGAGGAGCTAGAGGCGGCCCCTTTGCCACCGCCCCCTGGCTCCCCCGCCCGACCTCTGCGGAGCCCTTTAAAAGCCTACAGCGTTGACAGCTCCGTGTTTCGCTTGTTTCCTAGCCCCGAGCCCTCCCTCTCCCTGCTCGCCAGTTGCTCCCGCTGTGCCCGAGGCCCCACTGGGTAGGCTTGTGCTCTCCGCTTGGGACTCGGTCCATGCGGTCGCCCAGCATGTCCGGGCACTTTCTGCTCGCGCCCATCCCTGAGTCCTCCTCCGACTACCTCCTGCCCAGGGACATCAAACTGGCGGTGCTGGGAGCCGGCCGCGTGGGCAAGAGCGGTGAGTGCCTGAGGGACCCCTGCCGGGCCCGGACCACCCGGGCTGGGGAAGACCAGGCGCTCATGGGGGAGAAGGACGGGACCCAGGGAGGAAGTGGACATCCTCTCCTGCCTGGTTTCCCCGGGGCTTCCCGGAGCATCCACTCGAGGGCTCTCGCTGTTTTGGCACCTGTTGGAGAACGCGGGCTGGTGCAGCAGGTCGAGTACCTGCTCTGCAGTCGTCCCCGCCACCAAAGACCACCACGGCTGCCCCGGGGTTTCGCAGAGTCCACAGCTCATCCCTCCCTCCTTCTCCCCAGAGTGTCGAGGTTTGACGGTCTTGTCCGAGTCCTTCAGCTGATTTTACTGTTTCATTTTCAGCAATGATTGTGCGCTACCTGACCAAGAGATTTATTGGCGATTATGAACCAAATACAGGTTAGAAAAATTACGTTCCCCTACTTTTGTGGCTGCATGCTCCGGCTTTCTTTGTCCTGCTGAGAGTGTTAGAATTTTAAAAAACAGACTCTCCTTCATTCCCCAGGCAAGTTGTACTCACGGCTTGTCAGTGTCGAGGGAGACCAGTTGTCCCTGCAGATCCAGGACACCCCCGGAGGAATCCAGGTAAGGATGGCGGACTTCCCTTCCCACATCGAGGTCGCTCCTGAGCGTGAGCAAGACGTCTCAACAGGCCGATGTGCATTTAGATGGAGCTGTGCGCAGACTCTGGAGGGGCTGGTCAGTGGGGTGTCAGAAACCCTCCAAGGCGGCGTGCGGACTGGACGTTTAGAGGCAGCTTCCTCCCTTGAGCCACCTTGGAGAGGGGAAGAGGAACTTCACTTCTCTTTGCAAAGATGTTAGGGCATCACTACTGGGATGGGTCTCACTTTCAGAGCACGACCATGGAACTATTAGCAAAACAGTCTGGGTGAGATTCTTGAGAGGGTCTCCTTCCCTAGCAAGAACTACCAAAGAGCTTCTGTTTCTAGATGTTCCCTCAAGTCAGTAATTGCAGTCAGAAACCCTTGGCAACTTGTCAGGAATGTAACTTGATTAACAAGTTACTAATTGCTCTCCCTTCTGGGGAGGAGAGGTCTTGTGGAAGAACAGAAAGAAATAATTTATTTCTGGAACATTCTCAAGAAGGACATGCTAAAAATATTTTTATGGGTTTTGGGAATAGATATTTATCTTGGCTTATTTTCAATGTTTTTTTTTTTTCTGAGTTAGTTCCCTAAAAATTGCGACATTCTGATTTGAAAGTTCTCATTGATGTCATTCCTCAGTCAGCCTGGGTTCACCACAGACTACCTGCCAAGCAAGGGGGTTAAAAATAATGCATTGGTAACAGCTAACAAAATAACCCAGCTAGGGAACTTGCCTAAGAGTTTGCTCTTTCTGCATCAAAAACCTCCTCTGCAGAAGCTGGGTAGATTCTGAAAACTATATTTAGTGATTTCTTTTTCAACCATTGTTCAAGGCTCACTTTGATGTTATTTTGAGTCCTCTCCCACTGAGGGCTTCCTTGATCAGACTCCCTTTGATCTCCGCAGGTCCAAGACAACCTCATGCAGCTGGTTGACTCCCTGTACAAATGGGTACAGTGGGCAGAGGGCTTTCTGCTGGTCTATTCCATCACTGATTACGACAGCTACCAGTCTATTCGCCCCCTTTACCAGCACATCCGGAAGGTCCACCCTGACTCAAAGGTCCCTATCATCATTGTGGGCAACAAGGGGGACCTGCTACATGCCCGGCAGGTGCAGACTGATGATGGCGTTCAACTAGCCAATGAGCTGGGCAGCCTGTTCCTTGAAATTTCCACCAGTGAAAACTACGAAGATGTCTGTGATGTGTTTCAGCATCTCTGCAAAGAGGTGAGCAAGCTTCACAGCCTTAGCGGGGAGAGGAGAAGGGCCTCCATCATTCCTCGGCCACGTTCTCCCAACATGCAAGACCTGAAGAGGCGCTTCAAGCAGGCTCTGTCTTCTAAAGTCAAAGCCCCGTCCACATTGGGGTAAACCCATCTCGGACAGATTGCCTTCTTTTTATTGTGCAGTGGTGCAGCTGAGAAGACTGGGGATCTTCCTTTTTAACCACACATTCAGAGTTTATTTTTATACAAACTATTGGTTTGCAAGGGTATGTGTATTTCTGAAAATTCAGTAATTGCCTAGAATTTGGAATTTTTTTTAATAAAACTTTTTTTTTTACTGTAACTGCTTGCCACTTTTCCATTAAAGGCAAAATGGCAACATTTTGCCTTGTTTCTTAAATATCTTTTTATAGAAATCATAGTTGCGCCAGAGCCCAGAACTGCTCCATGCTTGCCCTTAGTCTGAACTCTGATTGGTGTCTCTCTGTCGGGAGGAGTTTAAGTGAAGGGAATCTGTTGTGGGAGAGAGAAAAATATGTGGAGGAGGAAAGAGATTTAAATAACTTTAGGATGTTTTTAATTAGGGCACTTTGCCACAGGCATGAAATTAACATCATATGATTTTTCACTGTGCACTGATGCTAAAAATTATAAACATGAGTAACATAATAATTTATTGGTACAAATGGAAGTTCATCCTGCTACCCTTATAAAACGAACAATCAGAAACAAACAACAAAAAAGACTTTTCTCAGTATTTATGTCAGTAAGTTCACTCTGCCATCCAGGAGTTGCCTAGAAATTCTCCTTCCCTCTCAGTCTCCCTAATCCTCACAACCCATAGAGTATCCAACCTGTCAGCTCTCTCTATTTTTCTCTAAAGCATTACTGTGCCTTAAATCAGACCTCTACCAGTATAGGCAAGAATCTGGTTTCTTGGCTTTTGGAATGACAGCTGTCTAATTCTTTCTTCACACCAGAACAACCTTACTAAAACCAACCCTAATCATTTTATTTCCATGACTGAAAAACCTCAGCTGGTTTCCCCTTGTTTAGTGAATAAACTGTAAAGGAGGTATGGCATCAAGGTTATTCACCACCTCTCCAGCCTCATCATCGCCGTCTGCCAAAAACTGCTCCCCGCAACACGCACCCTTCCATTCCAGCAGAGTGGCCTGCCTTTCTCAGTGCACAGGAGGCTCTTTCACACCTCCCTGCCTTGGTATGAACTATTCCCACTGTTTTGAATATTTTTTGCCCTTCTCCAGCTCAAGGAAGGCTAACTCACCTTCCAGGAGCCAAGTCACGTGCTACATTCAGCATCTGGGGTGCCTTCTCTGAGTTCCTCTATTTCCGTCGTATTTGTGTTATAACCCAATCCGGTCATGTAGCTATTTGTCCCCTCCTTTGGAAGGAGCACTGCCCAAGGGCAGTAACTGCATTTTATGACTTTGTATTGCAAACTTCTAGCCCAGTGTTTGCAAATGGAGTGATAGGCTTTCACTAACTATTTGATGAATAAATGACTAATGTATTATTTATTGGTGCCAAGGGACAATAATGGGAGATTACAATGACACAACTTGTCGCTTCAGCACAGCAAGGACAGAAGACATTCTCAGTAAAGTTCTTTATTAGCAGTGACAGAAAGTGACACATTGCAGCTTATGGCCATTGTAGACCATTACCCTTCCTTCACAGGACACCCCTGCCCAGATCTGTAATGGCAATGCCACTCTGCCCCATAGTTGGGGGGGCGTCTGCTTATGCAAAATGGCATGAAGCATTTAGAAAATTAGATAATTTGTGTCTAAAGTAGTGTCCAATTATTTAAGAAAAAATATTATTTTAGATTCCATTTCTTTTTAAAAGTGACTAATTCTCCTTGCTCATTTGCATACCCTTAGAACAGAAGGATTTCTATCACCGTCCATTCATGCTTCCTACCATACCTAAGTGTGGACATGAGAACATTGGATCCTCCTACTCATGGTTATGCCCATGGCATGCCCAGATTGCCACCTGGTACCACGGGACCCTCTGTCCTCAAGAAGCTGAGATCAAACATCCCATGGGAAAAAGTTAAATCATAATGTGACGGCAAAAGAACAATACAAGAGATGTCCCAAGGCAGCTTATAATCGAGTTCCAAGTGAGCACACTGTGGACCAGAGGGGTCAAAGATGAGTCACAGGGCAGTTCCAAGGGGCGTGACAGCCTTCAGGGGCCCCAGTAGGCTGGGAAGTCAAGCAGAAAGCACTTTGCGTGGTATTTTTCCTATCCTCGGCATCACAAATAACCTCCTTTATTCTCCGGTCCCAGAACTGACCTGACACAGGACCTGGCTCCCTGGTCTCAGAGGGACCTCCAGACCTGTTGTCTCTTTCCCCAGCTTTCTGTTCATGGCAGTGGGGTCATTTGGGGGGTCAAGTGCTTGGGGAACACCCAGAAAGGTCCTGGGATCCTAGCTCTGGAAATGGAGGAGGGAGCGGGGAGTTATTTGGAGGTGGTTGGGGCTAGAAGTCCTCAGATTTGTGTGTATGGCAGAGGGTCTGAGGCTTTGGGCTCGACTGGGCATTGACAAGGCCCTTAGAGAGGAAGCCGAGCCGGAGGTCCACCTTCTTTCCTCTCAGAAAGGATGGGGGGAGGATGGGGCTGTGGGAGCCCTGGGTGTCATGATATTACTGATAGGGGCAGAACTCCTGAAATACTGAAAACTTGGTGGGTGTGGAGAGGCCAGTGTGTGTACATTTTCTCCTGGAAGTTTTGCCTTACCTCTGCGTGTGTCTGTCACAGCCACCCTTACGGGGGAGTTGGAGCTACAGCAGCCCTGTTCCCTCTTTGCTCCCCTGCCCCCATCTGAGCCTGTTTTTGAAATCCCCAGGTCCCCATTGGTCCCTCCTCCTCCTTTGGTCAAGGCTCGGTCTAATTGTGCTCTAAAACTGCAGAATGATCTAATTAACATGCCTATCACTGTGGTCCTGGAGAAATGGATGGGATCCAAAGACTAAATTGTACATCCTGCAAACATTCTGTGCTTCACATGAGACTCATGAAAAGCAGAATCGAATAATGGAAAAATACATCAATCCTAACAGAAGGAAATAAATTTGTTTTGCTTTTGTTAAGGTGAAGTTCTCCATGGAAGTTCTAAAGTTTATTAATATCTGTTAGGAGAAATGGATTAAAATAAATAGCTGTGGAAGGTCACAGTAAACAAAACAGCAAATAGGGAAGATGACATGATGGTTAAGTCATGAATTGGAGGCTCCAATAGTCTTTTTCCCTATGGTATGTGTTGTAGTTTCAATTTCTCATTATGCGAATTTACCAATTCAAATTTATGATGCAAAGATATTTGTATGACCAATAATTTACTCTTACCATTTCATCTGTCTCCAAAAGGTGAAATGTTTTGAAAGACTTACCTGGTCTTAAACTGCTTTGACTCTAAATAAGAAAGATGTGATGTAGGAAAAAAGACCCCAAGATGATTATTTTCCAAACACCATTAAGTTAGTTAGGGCACTAAATATTGCAATGATTAGTTTGCAGTGACAGAACAGTTTTCACTGTACAGAGTAGAAATTTGCTTATACCAGAAAAAATGTTCCCTGCCTCAGTAGAAAATGAGCTCCACTGGGGTGGGGTCTCATTCTTCTTAGCTCCACAAGACCTGTTAGAGTGTCCGGTACAAAACAGGACCCTCAAAACAGTTTGCTAAGATGAACCATTAGAGAAATGAAGAAGCCCATAACGTTACTCTCATGTCGCTCACCAGTGCAGTGGTGCATGTCTGTATTCTGGGCTTCACCGTCAAATGGTCAGAGATGGCCCTTCCCCCATTCTCGATAGCAAGGCTGCTAGAACAAAACAGGTGTCCACAATAGTGATTGTTATGATTTCAAGTCACATTTATTAAGAGCCCACTTTATGCAAAGCCGCGTGCTTAATGTTGTGATCAAGACAGCATTTCAGGTCTAGGACCTCAGGCCAGTGGGAGCTCTGGGGGCCCTCCTTGAGGGCAGAGCTCTGTGAGATGTAAGGTGAACTAAGATGGATCCCAATGTGACGGCATTGACAAAATCAGTGGAGGGTGCAGACTGGAGTGGAGCAGGGAATGGAGCCGAATACCCTATAAAGCAGGAAAGCACCCGTATTAAGAAAATCATGTTTCTTACTTTATAAATTGTGAAGCATTATTTCCTTTGAGCATGCTTATGTTCAGTTGAGGATTAATGAGTTAAATTTGTGAAATATTTCCTGCCATTTCTTACTGGCATTATCTACTTAAGTTAGAAGAACAGTGTCAACTACAAGGCTTACTTATGTAAACAGATTTTGCCCGGAAATACTGACATGGATTTATAACTCTGGAGAAATAGGGAAGTTTTGGAATTCCTGCTAATGAACACACAATTACTGACCAGCTTTGAGGAGGCAGCATTGCATGGGTTCCAGAGTGAGATCAGGGTCAAACCCCACTTTGTTGTTGAACGTGTGACCTTGAGCACAGCATATGGTAAGTTTTCTTATCTTAAAATGGGGATAAACACTACCCACCAGGCAGAATCTGACATATATAAGGTGCTCTGTAAGTTGTACTCGTCTTATTTTGTTTAAAGTGGCTTATTCTGAGGTGGTTTGGGGGGCAAAAAAGTGCTTCTTGAGCTTGCTTGTATACTCTAAAAGGTTTAATAGTTGCTTTGAAAGACGTGACTTTTCCCATTTTCCCATTTAGGAAAGAGGTCTGCAGGGGAGTAGTTACTCCTTCAGTAATAATACTTAACAATTATTGATGCTTAACTGTCTCAGAAATCCTTTGAGGTCTAACTATTACCAGTCTCATCTTTCAGGGGAGGAAACTAAGGCTCAGAGAGGTCACGTGACCATCTAAAGTCACATAAGCCAGGAGGCTGGGAGGCCTGGATCCAGGTCGGGACAAAAATTCCCTTCAGCTCAGGGCTGTCCCTCCTGTCCAGGTCTGTGTAGCCAGCATCTTCTGAGGAATCTGTGAAAAAGGAAGACTCTGCTGCTATGCATTTGAGCCATGGAGGAGGAACTGTGTTTAAGGACCTCCCTGAGAGCTACTGGCTCATGTCTGCAGCTTTCAAGTGAGATCTCAGGCTGGGCTCTCCTCATGCTTCCTGCTGACCCAGGGGAAGTCAGACTTGCAGGGAGAAGCAGGAAGCATGCAAAGTCAGGGGGTGGGAACCCATGTGTTTCGCCTGGTGCTGCTGCTGGTAAGGCTGGGTGCGGGGTGGACTGACCTTGCTGAGTCTCATCCAGCCTCCTCAGAACCACCTGGCAGAGCCACGTCCTTCTCCAGATGGGGTCTTTCCCACCACTTTGAAAACCATGGTGGGGTGGGGGGGTGGTAGCAGATGGGGTGGCATGCATGGTCAAAGTCAGCGCGTCCAGGGTCTCCCTCCCCCTGACCGCATTCTCTCCTCAGTCTCTTCTCTGACCAGCCTCCTGAGAAGCAGCCCGCGGCCAGTCCCCAGGGATTCAAGCCTGTTATTTTCTCCTGGAGGGAGGAGATTAACACCTTGGGCGGGGGTGCTGGACAGGGCTTAGGGGTCGGGTTGTTGAATGTCAGCCCAGGGAAGGGGCTAGAGGAATGAATGGTTTACAGCAGTGGGAAGATGCCAGAAGGAGAAATTCACAATGCACATTTGGGCGCTAAAAGTGCCTTCCCACCCCAGCTCAGTCTAGCCCCGGACGGTAATGGGCGTGTGTGTGTATGTGTCCATTGTCCTCACAAACCCACACTTCCCCAGATGGGGAAAATAAGAGGATGCTGCTGCAACGTTTGAGGGCCATGGCCAGGAACTGTGTGCTAGTCACATCATTTGTAACAGCAAAACTAATGACAACAATTAGCCACTATAATTACCAAATTTGCATGTATTTCTAAGTTTCCCAGAGAAATAGAACCAACAGAATGTACTTATATGTGAAGAGATTTATTATAAAGATTTGGCTCACATGATTATGGAGGCTGAGAAGTCCCAATGCCTGCAGTCCCAAATTGGAGACTCCAGAGAACCGATGGTACAGTTCCAATCCGAAAGGTGGCGTGCTGGAAACTCGGGAAGAACTGCTGTTTGAGCTGGTCCCCAAAGGCAGAAAGGGACCGACATCCCAGCTCAAGGCAGTCAGGCTGTAGCAGCTCCCTTCTGGACGGGTGGTCAGCCTGTCTGCTCCATGTAGTCCTTTACTCCACCGGATGAGACCCACCCACATTTGGGAGGGCAATTTGCCATAGTCACTCAGTTAACTGACTTGAATATTACTCTCATGCAGGAGAATGACACTCCCAGAAAAATATTTGACCAACACAAATCGCAGCGAGCTCCTCTGCCTTGGAGGAATGTGGTCGGACCGAAGAACAGTCTGCTGGTCAAGGTCATCCTTATTTGTAAACTTGAGGATCCTAGCTGGAGTGGAGGAAATGAAAGAAATGGCAGTTCATGGGGTGGGCCTCTCATGGCTGATGGAAAAAGAGCTGGGTATAGTGGCACAAACTGGGCTTTCTGTCTGTGCCAGTTCCATGGGCTCTGGTCCCCTCCCTCTAGACTGCCCACAAGGCAGAAGACCCCTGGGCTGGAAAGGTGTCTGAAAATCAAACTTGGTTGGTGCTGCTTGAACGTGTTCAAGTTTATGAATGATTAAAGGTGGACTAGGCAGTGGATTAGGCAAGGACTTTTTGAGCTTGGCTAAGTCATTTGATCTTCCTGGTTCTCAAGTTCCTTGTTTATAAAACAAGAGATTCATATGACCTTAGTTGTCCACAAAACCTGGTGTACAGTAGAATCACCCGGGGAGACTACTTTAAAAAGCAGGTTCCTGGGCTCACTCCCAGAGACCCTGGTACAACCATTCCAGGTGGGACCCAAGAACAATAGTACCCCGAATCCATCAAGTACGTGGCATGTGCTGGACACCGTTCCAAAGAGTTTTTTGTGGATTAACTCATTTTTTTCTTGCGATGATCCTGTGAGGTATGTAGTATTATTATCCTCGTGTTACAGATGCATAAACTGAGGCCCACAGCCTCTGAGAGACTTGTCCCATGTCCCATAGCTGGGGAGAGGCAGGGCTGAGACCCAGGTCAGATCTTGGTTGCAGGCCAACGACGCCCTCGGACATTGTTTTACCCAGAGGCTGTTGCAAACTACAAGCCAACTTTTCTGCTGGCTGCTTAAATAGTTTTCCCTAAGAAACTGGCACTTTTGTCAAGAGGCTGAGACCCACATTGCAGAACACAAGGCAAACATGGACAGAAGCCACGATAAAGGGACAAGCAACGCACTCTGGGAGCAGAGTGGGAGGTCAGGAAAAGGGTTTTGGTCTTGCTGACAGGGGGCATTAAAGTGAGCAGCAGAGAGAAGCAGGCAACTCAAGTGAGGAGCTTGTCAAGGGCGGAGGGAGGCAGAGTGCCCAGCCCAAAGGACGGGCCAGAGCACAGAATTCCAGGTGCAGAAGTGCCAGCCTTTTCCAAGGAGCAGGTCCTTCGGTGGCGGTGGCACTGGTGTGTGGGGTACAGGCAAGAGGGCTCCAGGGCGAGCAGAGGGAAATCTGTGAGCAAGCTGATTGTGAAGAGCTTGATGGCCTGCCCGGAAGGAAGGGGCTCTGTTGTGCGGACTGTAGGAGCCCTCAGGGGAGCCCAGGGAGCACAGGCAGCAGCTGCGGCAGGAGTAGGAGGCCCGGGAGGCAAACTCAAGAGTCCCCTGGCCCGGAGCAGTGGCAGGGGGATGGACAAGCGGTATGGGTGCAGGCGGAGTGGTTCAAAAGCAGAGCCCATAGAAAGGAGGGGGCCTGGAGTCTTAGAACAAAGGAAATAGAGGTATTAAAGGTGGTCCAGCTTTTTAGTGCGGAGGGGAGGGGGAATGCAAGAAAAGAAACCCCAACAGAGGGCTAGGTGGAGGAAGAAGTTGAATTAAGGAGGCTCAGAGATGCCTTTAACTCAGAATATAACTGAGGGAGCAAAGGATACAACCCACCTGAACAGCATCACTGGGTCTTTCTAATGAGGCAGCGCCTCCCGCACTCCTTTGGCACGAAGCCGACTGCTCCATTTTTTCGTACTCCAGAAGGGAAACGGCATTTTACAAGTTTCTCTTTACTGTTTCCTGGGTGCACTGAAAACTCAGAATCTTATGCTCAAGTGAGAAGGAGTTTCCTGACTGAAAATTTCGGACAGGAAGGCCCTTGCTTATTCAGATGGCCAAGCCGTGTTGAACAGTTAGGACTGGCTGCTCAGAGCCCATCGGTCCTCCCAAACTTCCTGCAGCAAGGACAGTTCGGCAAGGCCAGACCCCTCTCTTTTTTGTCCCTACCCCCAGTATACTTTAGGAAGCCAATGGGTTCACTTGGGATTCTGTTTCAGGGGCTCTGGGGGCTGGGGGGTGTCTTGCAATAGACACTAACTTTGGTCTCAGAGGCCAATCACAGGCGTAAACTTCTCTCGACTTCCAAGCATCCTGCTTTGAAAGGAAATACTTGCGTGAGCAATAATTCACTCATCCTGTGAATGGTATACAAACAGAATCACTCAACCGGTGACAGATTGAGAAGCTCAAAAATAGGCAGTCAAGTCATTTTCCCACACTGGCCCAAACGCCCACTAGAACAACCAGAATCCAGAGCTACAGTACATTCCAGCTGAAGAATACTTATGTTGTTTATAGTCAAAGCACCTGTTGTCATTCTCTCTGCTTCTCCTTCCTCTCTCCATCCTTTCCCAGAAAGAATGATCTGCCTTCCTCCGGTGCTTCTGCCTCTTCTCCTTAATCTCCGCAGGTTGACTTCAATCCTGTAGGAGGTGGAGGGTGGACAGTCGGGTGAAGTGCCCCCTCTCGGGCACAATCAAATCTTACTTACCCCCCTGGGCTGGCAACTCACGTTTCCCTGGCATAATCCTCTCTAGGTTCCTACCAGACCTTATCTACTCATTGTCCCTAAATATGGTTTGTCTTTCCTGTTTCCTGGCCTTCATTCCTGTGTTTCTTCTACCTGGAATTCCTTCTGCCCATCAAGATCTTAGCTAGTCTGCTGGGCCAAACTCAAATGCCATTTCTTCACGAAACCTCCTCTCACCTCTTCACCCCTCCACCCTCAGCACTCAGCGTATAGTAGGTGTTTGATCAATACTTGTTGAGGGAGCGAATGAGTGAAAGA
>PVJD01007374.1:0-85473 GCA_004026545.1 Mormoops blainvillei
GTAACAATTTCACTAAGACAGAGAGCCTGCACTAACTGAGAGAGAAAGCCTTTGGAGCTGTACATCACTCCCAAGGGGGAGAAGGAGGGGAAACTTAGAAGCGGACTGAGGTATATAACCTCTGAACCCCAGTAGTCGGCATACTTAGATTAGCCACGTACCCGCCTGTAGCCTCGGCTCAAGTGTCTAGAGCAAACTTATTAACAGACTTATTAACAAACCTACTAACAACTTTATGGGCGCCTGCTTGCAGCTTTGTGCTTGTGTGTTTCATAAATAAACTCGCCACCTCATTTCCGCCACCTGCCTTTGTCTCCGGCTTGAATTTGTGTGTTGTGGGCCAGGCCAGATCCGAGCTGGGGGAGAGAACCTCTTGCCTCGAGTCTCTCCCATCCATAACATATTCAGCAAATAAACTTTATTAATCATGTTTTTATTTTCAGTGTATTGTGAGGTTTTGACAACTTAAAAATACCTTTCTGACTGTGCAGAGCCTCCCTTCCCAGGCCTAGCTAGTGCTGAGAGGCGGCAAAGGGTCCAGACGGGAGGGGCATGTCTGACAGGTAAACTAACCGACAGAGAGCACACCTGCCCCGTCTGGCCATACACGCCAGGAAGCAATGGTCCTCTGCCTTCACCACCCCAGGGCCAGGTACCAGGCAACCAGGAATCTCTGCTGTACCCCAAAGCCGCTGAAATTGTTCAAACTAGCCAGTCCTAAAATGTTGCCCCTGCCCCGCCTTGTGTTCCCCGAGGACGCCCCGATGAAAGCTACCGGACTGAGCTCGCCCCTTGCTCCTGCTTTTGCTTCCTGACCCAAACCCGGTGCTCTTCCTGCCGCCCTGTGTGGCTCCGCCCCTTGTCCCAGGGGAGCCGTGAGTAGTGTTAAACTTTTCTTTTGATGGTATTGAACTCTACATGTCATTACTCAGTCACCTTTATAAATTCAGACCCAGGCATGGGTCTACATCTCCTGTTGTCCATGGCGTGAGATATTCATCAAGTTAGAACTTGATGAATATCTTTTTGTCTCCCATCTGTGGTTTTACTGTGATGTTTCTAAGTTGTGGCCTATCTTCATTTTTCCATCCCTCCCTTTCTCGCCTTTCCTCCCTCCCTCCCTCCCTCCCTCCCTCCCTCCCTTCTTCCTCCTTCCTTTCTTTCTAAATATTGCATTGGGTTTACTGGACCATCAAATCTGAGGGGCAATGTCTCTCAAATAGTGGAAATTCTCTGCTCACTTTCTCCCTCTCCTCTCTCTTGCTAATGCTCATTAAATATAGGCTGTGCATTCTCTCTCTGTTCTCACTTTTAACCTCTCATTCATATGACCTATCTATCTCTTTCTCTGTCCTTTCCTCATATAGCCAGGCCGTATCTAAAAAATATTATTTGTAGAACATCTAAGAACTACACAATATAAGAATCAACCAATGAATGTATAATTAAGTGGAACAACAAATTGATGTTTCTCTTTTCCCCTCCCTCTCTCTCTAAAATCAGTTAAGTTTTTAAAAAAAGAATGACACAAAAAATGTAGTAAGACCATCAGCATCAGAATTTAGTGCTCTTTTTTCAACATTCCTTTGTTTTTCCTGTGAAAGAACATGATTCAGTCAGCTTTGGCTTATCAAATCTGAAACAAACAAAAATATCAAGCTTCATCAAAATCCTGGGAAGACTAGAAATTTTAATCAATTTGGTCCATCCATGAGGTCTTCAAAATGCCCTGGGAGTGTTGCCAGGGTAGTCACCCTAGGTGGCCAGCATTGGCACTCTAGATGCAGTTTGGGAGTTGGGTAGTTGGACAATTGACTGGGCTCTGATCCAGTCCCTGCTTTCCCCCCGGGAGCCTGATGGCAGGAGATTAGATTCAAGAGCTGGAGAAATGTTGTCATCTAGTATCTGACCTCTATATTTTGATCATACTTTTACTGTGAGTCTTCTCAAATTGTCCTAAAAGAAAGGAGGTAACTTAAGTTTGTTCACTAACTCTTTGCCATAAAATCTACTACACTGACTCAGTTCTGGGATACATGCTTCTCCAAGATGCTCTTTGCTACCTCCGGAGATTGTCACCTGCAAAAATATCTCCTTCAGAGAGACAGTTGCTTACCCTCCGACCAACAGTACTTATCTGGTTACCACATGCACCTATATTTGTCAGAGGAACTAACGTGGGCGGGCCCAATAAACAAACCCTGAAATCTCAGTGTCTTAGCAGACTTACCATATTTAAAAGTTTGATGAACGTGTATCATTTGGAAAATCTGGCTTCTAAATTTTCCATGTAACTGTAAGAAAGTGATAGAGCTTGCCTATCAATTCTTAATGTCATTTGCCCAGAAATAACATACCCGACTAGTATCTTAGTCAGCCAGAAAGAGTCACGTAAGGCCCAGCTACTGTGACAAAGCTTGGGACAGTAAGGCATGCCACTCCGTTTTGGTAGGGCATAACTCTTTCTGCCGCAAACCCTGTCAACTACCTACCACATCACATGGTTTTGTTCTGTTTTGTTTTGTCTTTTAGCACCTCAAGCTTGTCTATGACAACAATAAAATATATTTTCTGCAGATTAAAATCACCTGATAATTCCCAATGCCAGACACTATGGACTCTCTTTTAAGGACTGGAATTTCTCAGACTAGGGAGATTTGTATTAACGTAATATAATATTTTGTGATCCGCTTTTCCTGTCATTGTCTCTAGTTTCAGAAAAGAAACTTCTCCCTCATAGTTTCAAATCTAGCACTTAGAAGATTCAGTTTGAACTCATAGAACAGGGCAAACCTCAGGAATTCAAGCATACCGTCACCAGACTTCTTTCATTTCTAAAGAAGAATATACATTGAAAGAATTATGGTCCACAAATCATTAAAGAAAAATTTATTCCAGAATATAGCTTTCTGAAATTGTTGTTTTGAAAGTTCTTCAGTTGAATGAACTCATAATATAAAACCTACATTCCTATCTGAATTTTATATTCCTATACTTACCTCACCTATTGCAATTTTGAGCTAATTGATATTCACTATGTCCCTTTCACTGTACGATGGTATTACTTAAACTCTGATGAATAATGCCTCTAAATTCTTAGTGATTAAAAGACCTAGCTTAGTGATTAAAAGGTCTGATTGGCTCTCCTTCCTGGAATGGATGTCATGGTCATGTGTTTGGTCGTCCTCAGAGTGACCACTTCACACATACACAGGTTCATTAGCGGGGGCAAGGAATAAAGGGATGCCCATTATTTGTATCAGTGGAGGGCCACGGAAAGACACAGGTGGGTCTCTAGAGTTAATTATTCACTATGTATCAAAGGATTTGGAGATAACTAATCATCTAGTGAAGCCTTTTCTGACTGATGGGGGAAAATAACCCTTAGTTATGCTCACCTGTCCTGCTAGGAAGTATAGTGTTTAATAAAAATAAAATTAAAAATAAGACTCAATCTACACTTTTTTCATTAATTTTGAGGGCAATGTGTAAAACCAATATTTCTTTTATTTCAAACGTTCAGGAAATGACTTCGACTTATCTTTGAGTTATCAGCTCAATGAATAATTCTTGTTATTAAAAAATTATGCATGAGTGCAAGGTAGGACAGGACAGTAATTCAAAACAAACATAAGAAGAAGCACAGACAGTTCCCAAAACCTGATTCTGCTTTCGGATTGCCTGGGATGTACATCACGGTGCTGCTACTTCTTATCCATAGGACCCCGGATGTTTTCTTTACCTTGTTTGTTCTTCAGTTTCCTCATCTGTAGAATGAGCGACTTAATAACATTTAACTTATAGTGTTGTTTAAAAGATTGAGTTAATGTAGGTTAAGATATTTAGCACTATTTATGGCATATTATAATTCAAAGTATCTGCTTATTATACTTGACATAAAATAGGGTGTTAATTTTTATTAAATCTTTATTTTCCTGATTAAGACAGATTTGTTTTAATTAACATTACATAACATAATTATTGCTTGCAAAACAATAGCCATAAAACATCTTCAAGTCTAAGTATTTCTATGTAATTTTTTTACCAGGCTGTTTCTACATTTAACAACTAGACTGACTCTTTCCACCAGAACTATTCAATTTCTCCCATGTGCATGTTCATATCTAAAAATAATTTTTAATTCAAAATTTCCCAGTTTTCACAAATTAGGCTTTGCTCTATATTTAATTATTCAGGGACAACGCTAAGTGGGATTCTTTATGAATCAGAAATATACGCATTCGTAGCCAGGTAATGATAGGTGGGTAGTTTGTTAGGAAGTCTGTCTTTCAATTACAAGGTAAGGGCAAAAGTTTATCTTAACAGAACTAGAGGAGACCAAGTGTATTTACAACAATGAATCTATGTATCTCTCAGATTGACTTCTGTAAATTATATTTTCGACCACCAGTAGATGCAATAAATGTATTCCGCTAGACACTCATCTCAATATATCTATTACTTAGAAATGAATGAGCAACCTGAATTTCACTGTTCAGTTAGAATAAATGAATGACTTGATTTCATAGAGGCAGGCAAACCACCATCTACAGGCCAAATCTCGCCCACCGCTTATTTTTGAAATAAAGTTTTGTCGAAACATGAACGAGTTCATTGATTTGCATGTTGGCTGCAGCTGCCTTTGCACTATAGTATCGACAGCAACCGTGTGGCATGCCCAGCAGAAAATGTTTACTATCTGTCGTTTTCCTGAAAAGTTTGCTACACCAGGTTTTAGAACAGTGTATTTGTTTTATAGGATGAGATTCAGGGACTTAAACACACCTTCAGTTGCTTAAAATGCTATTTTAAGTAATAATTGTTTTTATTGTGAAAATATATTATCTTATAATATGCCAAGAATGAGAGTTTTTGCTATTTCAAAAGAGATTGACAGAGAGTTTTCTTTATATAAACATTGTTCAAAAAAACATATACTATTTCTAAAATTAAAAAAAAGGTCTGGGGGAGTCATTCTATTTAATATCAGTATAATGGTTTTGATCTAAACTCTAAGGTTTCAGGTATACAAATATGCATGCAATTTTAAGCACACATGTAGATATAATTATGGTCTTCATGTCGCTCTTGTGTGTAACTACATGTGTGTGTGTGTATACGCAGCATGGCTTGTACATACTTATGTGCGAAGTACCCATTCTGTACCTATATATCACTATGTCAATATGAACCAGTTATTTGTGACTATTGTTTCTTTATGAATTCTTGTTCATATTTTTAAAATCATATAATCTTCTTGTCTTCTCAACATCCCTTTCATTGTTCTCATTCACCTCACTAATTGTATGACTCAAATAGAATCTCATTTGCACCCCCAAATGGGGGAAACCCCCACCCCCTCTTGCTACAGGGGTCAGCTCAGATAGCCCACGCCCAGGCACATCACATTTCCTGGATGAAATGATGGGTTCGGCAATGGGCACTTGAGTCCAACTCAATCAATAGGAGGTGAGTGGGGGGGTTCTGGAAATAAAATTTCTCCCTTCTTCTGAAATGGCTACAAAAAGCTAACATTTTCTGGTGTGGTTTTCAGATTGGAGGGCTACTCTCAACACCGAGAGGGATGTTTAGGATTAGGGGGAAGCTGACAGTGTGGACTGTAGAGAGGGAGGAAATGGAGTCCTTGCTAAAATAAGGTTTCTACCTCATTAGAGATAAGTGGAGCCCTTTGTGGAACAAAACCTGAAACATTTCCTGCTTCTTAATCTTAAAGTTAAGAGAGCAACAGATACACAAATGTGGGACAGTTTGAGTTTGGTTTCCTGTTTTTTCTACATCAAAGATGCTTAATAGATACAGGTACACATACAGATATATTACATTTTAATTCTCCAGCATAATTTAGGATTCATTAACTTATTCATTCATTTATTTAGAGACTTACAAACTGTATATCATTGACATAAACAGATTATTAATATTTTTAAACCTGATATAATTCATATTTTATATTGCAACAAAGTCATCCCAATATGGTGCCTGATGCAGCCATGTTATGATGAATAACAAATCTTCGCCAACAACTGTGTTAGAGTTTTGGTGTGTAAACTCCCCAAACTTTGAGAGTAAACTTAAATCTAGTCTTCTGCAGGTACATTGGCTAAATTGTAATGCTATACAACAAACACTATTGTTGTATGGATACTTGAAGAAGCATTTAGCATTTCACAGCCCTGTAGTTGTAGAAAATCAGTGTATCACTGAAGGAAGTTCATTGGAAATGAAATAAGGTTCTATTCACCTGTGGACTCAGATCAGCCCAATTGATCTGCTGCTTCCTGGAGGAGGACACATGTCACTTCTGGCTCAGATTGGCTTGGTTCTGTGCTCCCTCCTGGGCCCTGTGGAAAATAAGGGGGGAAACTTTACCCCCATGTATTCAATATTAAAGAAAACAGATTAATAGAAATGTTATGGACATCAAGAATACATCACTAAGCTGTAGAGAGGCAATATTGACATTTCTGAGTAGTATTCCCCAGCGCGCCCTTCTCTTCTCCTCACCACCTTCTCCATGGCAGACATCAGGGACTACTCCCAGTCCCGGGTCGTCATGCCCTCCTGCTCCCTAAAGGGTTAAATACTTTGGAGTTCAGGGCTTTCCAACTCTCGAGTATTTGCATTTTAATAAGGAACTACTGAAGATTGAAAAACCTCTAGGACTTTACGAAAACAATTCTACTATTGCAAGGTGAGGCACTTGCAATTTAATTCTCAGTAAAATGAAATTCACGATGTGGTTAGGTGCATAATTTAACCTTGTGCAATGCCAATCCTGTTTGAGTAAAAGGAAAATGAGGGACTTGATGATACTTCAAAGTTGCTTTTATTTCAGTGTCTGTAAGTGGCCTGGAATTAAGTATCAGAAAATTTTCCTTCCCCAAGCCATTTTACTAAAATTTTACTCCAGCCAAGTTTTTCATACTAAATCGTATATTCGTAAACACAGGCACTGGCAATCATGTATCCACAAAGAGTAATTCACAGGCTCATTTTCTCTCTGATGTCTGAGTGCATAGACTGTTTGGTGCCCTGTCAGTAATCTGTCCAAATGCCACTGTAGGTAAACCGGCAACGTGCACCTTGGTGCCGGCTTGTCTTTCAGATAGAAATTACTAATTGTCTGGAAGGAGCGATACCTGCTATTATCTTCCCTGAAAAAATTGTTCAAGCACTAAATAATTCAAATATAAATGCTTTGCTTATGCTTGGTCTGGCTTTTTAAAAATGACATGCTTTGATAAGTTCCACTGGGGTTCGGGTGGATGAAAGAGATGACAAGACAGAAGCAGAAACTAAAAACACCATAGGAAGAGAGAGAGAATTCCAAATGAGTATTGTAAATTCAAGAATTGTATATTTGACACATAGACGTGAACAACAGTGTGGGGATAGCCGAGGGAAAGGGGGATAGGGGAGGTAGAAGTGGGCAAAGGCGGGATACGGGGGCGAGGGAGGGATTTTACTTTGGTTGATGAGTGCCTGATGCAGGGTGCAGATGATGTTTTGCTGAGCTGTACTCTTGAAACTGGTATGGCTTTATTAACCGATGTCATCCAAATACATGCAATAAAAATAGAGTAGAGAAGAATAATTGTACTTTTAAGAGGAGTGAAGATGAACTGTAGTAATAAAGAAGGGTATAAGTAGAAGAGGCAAACTATGTGTTTTGTGAAGACTGCATATAAGCTAAAGAGAATGAAACCGAAGTATGGAATAGAGCAATTATATCTGTGCAAGATGGAATTTAATTTCATTACTGAAACAGTTAAAAATGACGCTGACTGTGCTTTAATGAGGGCGATCCAGTTATTGTATAGAGGATGGATTACATGAAGATGATATCCATATAAGTTCTAGAACCAATAGCAATTTTGTTGGAAAAACACCTAATATTTCTATGCTCTTGGATTACTGAAGATTAGGACCAGCCCTGGGTGATGTCATTGAGAGAGAGAAACACAGGGATCTTTTGGATGTAAAAAAAAGGTGAAATTTTCCTTAGTGACTAATCAAGACCCACCAGAAAACCATGGTAGAGTGGCTCTGGCAGAAGCGGTCTTACCCAAGGACAAGGTACAAGATGATGTCACAAAGCCACGAGATAACCTCAGTGCCCTTCCAGTGACTGGGACCGCACTTCTCTCATGTAGAGCTATAAAAATAATTGTTGAGTGATTTCATTTTTCTAGTTAAGGCAATAACCCATCAGAGAATATCTGTATATAATTCTTATAACTTATATATAGGGCCAAGAGTAAAAAACAGAGAGATTTCTGGTCATTTCCTAAGCTTGACTTGTTTTATATGCTTAACTAAAGTTGCAGAAACCTTCTTACCACATTGTATGATTTGTCGTCACCAGTTAAATCAGCTTTTTTTAAAATACAGTGTGATATAACCTAAGAAGTTCAAACAGTAAAAAGAAATCATTTGAATTAATGTTCATGTGAAGAGATTTTACTTTTGCAATATGTATTTATTATGTAAATAAGCTTACAGTTTGATTTTTATTATTTTAAAATTCTAAGGAAAATGACAGTGAACATTAAGTTACCATCATTTTTGTCCTGGACATTTGTTAAACAAATTTTACCATCTCAGTCTTTAGAGTTCTGTTCTCATAAAGGAACACTGATACCATTTACATCTATATCCCTTCCAGACACTTCTTCTTTATGAATCTTACAGCCAGTAACATTTACCAGTTTGACTGGGGGAACAGTATTGTGTGTCATAGGACATGTATTACCTTACTTAAGTGAACTGTGATAAAAAAAGAATTTTTCACAGGACATTTGATTTAAAATCCTGGGTTCAATCATATTACTGACCTGATGACAGTGTCTTGAGTCAATCCATTATTTAATCATGATTCTGTGTGGGCCAGAATGTTTGTCAGTGTCTGTGTTACCCCTGGGTTCTTGAAAACCAGCCAGGTTAAGAAAGAGAACTATATTTTAGTTTAACTATGGTACTTATCTAGCTGGACTTTGATTGTTTCCCCGAGTTGCTTAGAAAACTTACCCAGTGGGCAAGTGATGGTTTTTCTCTTGTTCTCTATTAGGTCTGTTCTACTTGCCATTGAAGCTGACATACACAGGTGCCTAAAAAATCTTTATTAAATAAATGATTTTCCCCACCATAGTCAAAGGAAATGGACAAAGGTAATCTCTCTGTGAAAACAGCCAGGGGTATTTTCAACCACTTGCGCCCGCCAGATAGGTCAGCAGCAACAGGGAACCATTGAAATGCTAAGAAAACAGGCTACGAAAATATTACATGCATGAAGGTCACTCTGGTGGCATCCATAAGAAAAAAAAGACACATTTTTAGAGTTAAAGTTTGAACTTAGAAACACTAAGACAGTGATAATATTTAATTCTTAATTTGGATGCTGGGTTCATAGTCATTTAATTTGTTATTTTGTATAATTTACATATGGGCAGCCTAAATTATTTTTCATGTGCCTCGTAGTATAGATCATTGTTTTAAAAACATATGGAATATTCTAATCTTATGTGCCGTAAAAGGATCGACATACCAAAAGCCTACATGCAATGTGTACCCCATCTACAGGAGATGTTTTTCTGATGGGGAGAAAGTCCTTGTCAGAAGGTGGCAGTGCAGCGCTTTCTTTTCCAAATGATTTGAAATAGTTTTTAAAATACCAAAATGTAGCCCTTTCCAGATGCAGGCCTTAGGGCCATGTTCAGTCCTGCAACTTATTTCTCATTGCTGGGGACGTCTCATTAGGAAATTAACTGCTTAAAAGGCAATGCTAATGTGAAAGTTTTAATTGGGAAGTCCTGCGCAGGTACTTTTATCAAGAATTCCTGTTTCCTTCCTCTGAGGCTTGGCATTCCAAATACTGCCCTCGATTTCTATCTGTAGAAAATACACTGTAGATGGGATAATAGTGCACTTTAATATTTTAGATCTATTCCAAATGCCGTTTAGGTTTTTCGTAATCATTTAATGCATCGATCTAGTATAAACAAAATCTGCATCCATAGCCATTTATTTGAAGAAACGATCTTTGGCAAACCTTTAAGTGTAATTGATTATAGAAAATAAATACACATGCAAAAGAATGAGAAGTCAAATTTGGCTTCCCATCGGGTAGAAATGGGAGGTCGCTGGTAGTAACATTTTCAGAAAGAAAAATGACTCAGGCCTTATCTTGGACTCAACGTTGCACTCTAAGAGAAAACAATCAGGAAAAAGTAAGATGTCATTAGGGAGTCATGTTATGTCATAATAGTTATTAAAAATAATTAACTTTGTTTAAAATGTATATGGGCACATAAACATGAACAGGGATTGCAATTTCTAATGCTTAGTTGTCGGGTTTTTTTGTTTGCTTGTTTTTTTTTGTGGTGGGGAGTCTAATAATCAAAACCGCCATAAGGTATTTACTAAGCATTGAGCTGAGTACGCGGCTGCCCAGCACCTGAATAGAGTTCTCTCTGGGGATATCAGTGGCCAGAGATAAGCGTAGGAGATCCTAGGAATATTTAAGTTGGTGAAAGACTGGATCAAGGGAAATAAGGGTAAAAAAAGACCCAAATTCAAAATATATATTTTTCAGCAATATGAAAAAAAGTACAATATAGGACTTGATTAAATTCAGTTAGGTATAAGATATATATTCTAAAGTTTACAGAGTAAAGTCAAGTTATCTGTTTTAATCATCCTTAAAAATATTATATTGTAGATATTAGCTTCATTAATAGTCCCTCTCTAGGTTTCAGATCAATTATTTCCAGTTAGTTTCTGATTATTAGTTTCTCTATTATTTATTAAATGCATGTTTTCTGAGCATAAATCTGTGTTCTGGGTTGTTTTAGACTTTGACCTATATCTCAAAGTGAAAATCCTTTTCATTTTTCCCTTGCGAATGTCATTATATTAATGTATAAATTCCTGTATAAATTCTTTCAATAGTTACATGACTCAGCACTACATTGTTATTTGGTCTTGAGTCAAATTAATCAACACTTGAACAACTTTTAAAAACTATGCCTCAAGAGGTGTCAAACTATTAAATATTTTTCTATTATAAGGGCTGAGAATTGTTCACTGCGGAGAATAAAGTACCACTTTTGCATATATTACACAAACATTTTATGCTTCATGAAACCACAATAAATTTTCTTGCTGATTACTCGTGTAATCTAAGGATCTCCTGCTGTTTTATAGAGTCTTATTAATTTCATTCAAGTAGTAAAATTAGCACCTGTAGAGAACCCTTTAAGATTTCTTAACTTTTATCATATTCGTAATAACCTACTTCATTTATTATGGAACAGTTGCTTTTCTCTATTTAGCTTTGGAGTTCTTGGCATTTAATTTTTTTTTAAGAAAACAACATTGGGCTCAGAATTATATAACAAGAAACCTTAGCCTTCGATTCAATCAGAATTGAAATAAAACAGGCTCTGAAGTTAGTTAAGCATTCTAGACTTAAAAAGAAGAAATTTGACATTTCCTTTGAAGGATAACAGACTTGGATATAATATAACAATTAGGGAATAATTTTCTCAATAGTACACTCCTGGCCTGAATGAGTTGATGAAATCTCTTTTGTGACCATGTGGTCAAAGAAACTGAGGCACTACAAAAGGTTATTAATTGCCTCCTTTAGAAGCATCTCATATTTAATGCAACCTGCTGGTTGCATACGTATTTGAAATGAGCCAAACTCTTCTCTGAGACAATCGTTCTTTGTCCCTTGGTACTGCGTTCCAACCCAGGAAGAGACACAGCAAAGGCGGGAGCCCGAGTCTATGGGGGGCACTGAAGGAAAGTTCAAGAGTAAATGAATCTGGGGGGAGAATGGTTTGCAGGGTAAATAAGAAAACCCACTCCTACCAAATTCCTATTGCCAGGCTATACATATGTTGGCTGGCTGCCATACGGTTTCTCATTCACTCTCACTCCGAAAATCACGCAGCCTAAGGAACATGACTTAGTTTGTTCAGCTTGTCATCCGCGAAGGCTTTGTGCAAACAGAAGGTAGCCTGAAGCCTGAACTCATGCTTGTCTCATGCAGAACATAGCGTTTCTGAAGGAGGAGGAAACGGTCTCCGGGAAAACCAGTAGGGGGTCACATTGTATGCAGACTCCCAAATAAAGAGGCAGCCTGTCTCCTTTTCTCTCTTTCCTCTGCTTTTCCTCCCCTTCTCTCTACCCTTCTGTCTTTTCACCGTGGCTTTGAGTTTTTATTTGATTTGAGTCAAACTCTCTCATTGCTTTAAGCGGCAGTGGTGTGCACACAGAATATGCCCCAAACCAAGAAGTATACAATAAAGCAGGGAGGAACCCGAAGTCAGAACAACTGGCTTTCAATCCCAGTTTTAGTTCTTACTGCCTTCATGAACTGGACCCTGGTAGGGCACGTCTTCACAAATGCTTCACTACGAGATGAAGGTAAGAGTTACTACTTCACAGCATGGTGTTGAATTGAGTTAATATATTCCATTAGCATGCAGTTTGCCATTTGATAAGTGCAATATAATATGTAACATTTCATAAGGCTATTTTATTGCTTTTCCTACTCTAAATTGCTCACCTATCATACCTTTATTTTTAATAACACCACAGACATCATGAATCAGCTTGCCCGAGAGACACTTTCAGAGAAGTGACCTCCATCCTCCCCCTGTATCATTCCCCAAGTCATCTCGAGGAGACATATTGCCTGTTACGCTCACTCTGTTCCATTTATTGGGTTGCCATGCAGTTCATTCTCATTTGGGGAACTCCTATAGCACAGGTCATGTGTACCCAATTTAAAACGTTCCCTCTTTTTCTCGGCTTTCTAATCATCTCTTTGCCAGTGCTAGAAACTTCTTTTTCTTCAGCTTTTCATGTACTTAGAAGACATAAGAGTAACAATTGGTTATAGATGTGTGGAGTTTTGAACAGGGATCTTTACTAATGATGCAGTTTCAGGAGATAGAGGCGTACGGTTGGTAACTGCAGCCTTGAGGGTGAATAGAGTGAACACAGCGGGGAGGAAGGACTGCTCGAGTGAGTGCAAGTGGCTGGATGTGCAAGAGCCTGAGAAAGCTGAGTGGGAGGTGGAAATTCACGAGGCATTTCAGACGTACACTTTCAAATGCTGTGGAGGTTAAGCAGCGTGAGAGTGAAGAAAATCATTAAATTTAGCGACAGAGTGTCCATGGCGATCTTGGCATCCTCTTGCTCTCATCTCCCCAGTGACATTTTGAGCTCCTACTGAGAAGGTGGAAGGAGTTCGATGTAGAATGTGGCCCAAGACAGGAGAAATGGCATCTCTTTTGCTGCCCCTAGAGAAATGGAGTAACAGATGAATGTATATACCATTGAGGTTTTATGGCTTCTGTTTAGTCTGAGAAGTAGAAGAGAGTTAGTTGAAAAGAGAGCATTTGGAGAGAGTAGAGAAGGTTTGCAGTTCTGACTGAGACAGGGAGATTAAGAAGAGGGTGACGAGGGAGTGAACCGCAGTGATTGAAGAACAGCTGACATAAATAGTTGTGATAAATGATCAGGAGTCATTGTCATTCTATTCGTCTTGGGCATGAATGTTCTCTCGCAGTAATAAGCCGTCTTATGCTGACCAAGAGAACAGAAAGAGTTTCCTTTATTCATGGATAGATGGTGCTAAGTTTGTATAGTTAAAGTTTAATGGGCAATTATAGTTAACAATTCTGAATTGCGTATTTGAAAGTTGCTAACAGAGTCAAACTTAAAAATGTTTATCACAGAAAAAAATTCTGTAACTCCGTATGGTAATAGATGTTAGCTAAACTTACTATGTTGATCATTTTGTAATATCTACAAATATCAAATAAATATATTGTATACCTGAAATTAATATAATATTATATGTCCATTTTACCTTAAAAAAGTTAATGGGGAACATAGTTATGGCATAATGTAAATAAAGGTCAACTTAAACTTTTCAATATTACCTTTTCCTTTTCTAATTACCTGCATTGAAACAATATTGTTTCTCATATTTTTATTTATATTTTACTTCAACTCTAGGTTGCATCGGTAGTTTCTTGTAGAATAGTTTTCTGGCTACTATTGCTATATAATAAAATACCTCTTACTTTATGGCATAAAATAACTCTTTTATAACATACACAAATTCTGTGAGTTAACAACTCAACCAGGGAACTGCAAAAGAAAAAAAATGCACTAAACACTGGTTAAAAATGACAAGGAAGACTTTATTTAAGACTATCACAACAGGAGTGAAGACTATTGCAATGGGCATAGAGACTAAACTCAGCGGAGGGGAACTTTAAGGCCTTCTTGGCCAGCAAAGGGATGAGCTTAATAGATTGATTTGCAGAAAGAATGTGGTCGTCGGTATTCAGGCATACCTTGCGCTGATAACTGCTTTGGGGAAAGCAGGACACTAGGTGGTACATATATGAGTAGTTTCGGTTATAGTAGTAATAGTAGCAGTAGAATGGGTAGGCAGAGCCTCCCACTTCCCTTTGATGGTATCTATAACCCACATCAGACGAGAGGTCATCTGCGCAAATCCTGTGTAACAATAAATCACAGTACATTAATTCTTTCTCAGTTTTGCAGGGTTTTTCTACTATACATTACACTAGGAGAGTCCAACTCTCAGAATCTAACAACCTTTATAAGAAGCCATGTGGGAAGGTAATGTTTGGTGTGTATCCCACGAGTATAATAACAATTCAAATTTTATGTTTTGATAACTTTGCACATATTTCAAAAATGGTTTAGATTTACAAGTAACAATTTTAGATTTTCCAGAATGTCAGTTTAACTAGCCGTAAAAATGTGTATTGAAATTTGTGCTGTTTTTCCGATCAAGTTTGCAGTCAGATTTTGAGTCAGGTTAAATTTAGGAGTGGGTTTCCCAACCTTCAAAGGCCATTAAGACGCAGACGTGCATCACCGCACAGCCTGCATCAGCTGGAGGCTGGGTTGCATTCCCCAGGCTCCGTGGTGTCGTGGTGGAGCGGACACCCCTAATTGCTTTTGATGAAAGTCAGCGGTTTTCCCTGGCTGGTGTGGCTCAGGCCTGCGAACCAAAGGGTCGTTGGTTTTTTTCTCTAGTCAGGGTATAGGCCTGGGTTGTGGGCCAGGTCCCCAGTAGGGGGCGCGCGAGAGGCAACTGCGCATTGATGTTTCTCTCTCTCTCTTTCCCCCTCCCTTCCCCTCTGTCTAAAAATAAATAAATAAAATCTTTAAAAAGTATGTCAGTGGTTTGACAATGCACAAACAAGAAGTAATGATGGAAAGAACTACAAATAGAAAGGTAAAATTTTTGTAGGCAATTGGTATCCTTTTCATTGTTCAATTGTTGGCTTTGCAGTTTTGTTTTGGTCTAGATAACCTAATGAGACACATATTTTACTACTGTTGGCAAAAACAGGGTTCAGATATAGTACTTTAAGAACTCAACATAAGAAAATATAAAGTTTTGCATCTAATTAAAATATTCTTGAGTAGAAGATTTCTCCAAAAATCTTCATGATATGAGATCATGATATCAAGAAATTGTGTCTATGGGAGAGAATATAAATCATGGTCATTTATCGAGGACAAGATTTATCTTCCTTGTTATTTTGCAAAGTGAACAGTTTTAATTTCAGGTTAAGCCTGAGCATCAGGTACTCTACCTTTATCATTTTGTAGAAGCGAATGCTGCATGAGACTCAAATTATGTCTACGTAATTTCACCAAACCGGCATTTCAATTATTTTTCTCCATATTGCGAATGTCAGAATGATCTGATTTCCACATCAAGAATAATAGAATACCCAGGTATTAATGATTATACAAATATGTATGTATAATCTTTCTATCTGCATACAATGTATGTTAATATATTTTATACATTTCCTATGAAAAGTCAATAATCACGTATCTCTCCAGTGACATATAGTGCAACTTTATATTCACCTATGACAAGCAGGGGGGAAAGGAGAAAACTATGAAATCTCATTTAAAAATAATATAGCCATCTTGAGCTGTAGGAAGTAGTGTTGGAGATAAGTTAGCTTAATAATTGACTAGTTTTTCCACTTCCGTCACACGCATGTGCATAAACTGTAAGTCACTAAGGCAGTATGTGTCTACTCAGGTAAATATCCAGTGGACTAAAATCAAAACTTAAGCTGGAAAATTCCAGACATCAAAATAGCTCAGTGAGACCTGAATCCAGAATGACCTCCTCTGTTAAAAAACCGGATGCCTGATTCTCAAGGTTGACTCAATGTCATGTTGTGTAGACTTAGAGTTTGATGCTCTACCAGCTAAGTGATGTGTCTTCTGTCATCCCAGCCCCTTTACTTGGTTCTTCCTTTCTCCTCCTCCTACTACCTGCATATTCTTTCACCTCCCCTTTCTCTCCTTCAAAGAGTGAACATTGTATGTCTCCATATACTTCCCCATTGTAGGATTTTCCTCAATTTTTATTTCATTTTCTGTGTACTTAAAAAAAATTATCATTAAGAAGAGAAAGAAAAGTGTCTGTCTGAAAGACAAGTGGGAGCATGTTATTTTAAATGAAAATTAAACCAGTATTCAACATATTTCCATTTTCATTTCAGCGCTCATTATTCTCTGATACGTAAGCTTTTCAGGTCTCAACAGGGAACAATAGAGAACACTGTGTGTTGGGGTTGTAACTGGCATAAAATAATTAAGTAAATAAACAAATATGTCAGCAGGAAAAAAGGAAAGAGGAAGGGAGAAAAATCGTGCTGATAATGCAGATTCTCTTATAGGCCGTGGAGATAAAGGGATCATTATTTGCCCAATTAAAATGACTTCACTAGTTTATGAATCCTCTGCAATATCATTATGGAATTTTTGATAACATGCATGTGAATTAGTACTGAGTTACAGCTACCCTGGTCTCCGTGAAGTTCCTGTGGACATTAGAGGTTAGGAACAGAGCCCATCTGTGAAGCAGCTTCCGTGTGCTGCCTGTAGAACCACCTGTGTGTGTGCTTGATCAGCACGCATATGTGAGTTTGGGGACAGTGAGTAAATCACGATTGTCACTGTGCTAGAGTGTTCCTAAATGTGTATGTGTTTTGCACATCGTTGTAAGAGGACGACATTGATTAGATACTAAATCAGTCATTATAAGAATGAAAACTAAGGTACAAAATAGTTAAGCCAGAAAAAAATGCGTTCTTTTTAATAATGATGTAAACACAATTTGTTAAAAAGTTGTGTAAAGTATGAGCCTGGAGGCTTTAAATTCCAGTCATTATAATTCATTCCTGATATGAATCATTTTCTAAAATTAATTTATTAATTACAGCAGTTAAGTGTAATTATTCTACCTATTAAAGATTTTTATTATTACTTTTTAACACCAAGATAAATTCAGTGGAGGGTAATTACCATAACAATAATTCAGCAAGCATTTTCCGATCTGCTTGGTATTACAATGTTCTCCGGAGTGCCAGCTTCCACATTAATCAGTCATTCACGAACTTTCCTGCCATTCAGTGAGGTCTTCTAGAAGGAATTAAAATAATAATTTTTTTTCCTAAAGAGAACTGCGGAGGAAATGTCCTTGTCCTGATTTCTATTTTGGTTTTAATAAAAGCACTAAATAAATTAAGGGAAACATGGAAAAGCAGAAGAAAAGTTTATCAAATAATCCTAGGTACCAAACATGCACGCACAAAATAAAAATCAAAAATTTGTATTAGCAAAGAAAGGACTGAGAAAACCTGCACCCTCCTGGGCAAGAAGCGTCAAGTCAAGGGCAGATCCTTTTATATGAACCGTTTCCCGAAGATGTCAGTGCGCCACTGAGAACTTCACATCCAGTTGGCGCTGCACTGGGCACCGGTTACCACGCTCAGTGGGCTCCTCGGGGAGAACCGGAAAAGCACGACACGGCGAGAGCCCTGTCTCAGCGCAGCGCTCCGCAATGGCTCTGTGTGTCAGCAGTGGCGCACGTTAATACACACTCGTGTGGCACAAACGGCATTCTAGAGGGAGGCTCTTGAACATTTGAGGGTTATAATTATCTCTGGGTCTGATAAAATGATAGGCACTAATTCCGTGAATACCTTAATGCCCACACATTTTTTTTAAAAAATGCAGATTTCACAGGATCTCATGTCTGTACTTTAAGTTAAAACTTCATGCCTTGTTATTTTTATAGATCGTTTCCTTTTTCCCTGTCCTATTCCGCAAGCATATGGCTGATACAGACAGAGAAGGTTGATCTTTCTATCTTTAACTACTGACTTAAAAGGTGTTAATATCATTAATGAAATAAATGATTCTGCTTTTCTATTTAGCTCAAATTCAAGAGCGAGTGTAAGGGCACCGCCTGCCTAGTTATGCGCAGCTGTGTTGGCGGGTCTCCCCGCCACCTGCACTGTATGAAATAGACATGTAACACGCGCTCAATTTTCAGAACCTGTTTTCAGACAGACTTGTCCCAAGTCACTCAGCACTTCATTCTGACTACTTTCTAATACCCTAATACCCAGGTTTCACTCTTGCTGTGAATTGACTCAGATGAAATTTTGCCCCTCATATAAAAGAAATACAAGGACTACCTCAATCTTAAAATGATTTAGGGAATTTAGCATACCTGATACTTTCTTGACATAAATACTTGGCTTTTAAATCCAATGAAATACAAGATGAATAAAAATAAATAATTCAGGAGATGAGTAACTGAGGATCAAAAGCTCTTTCTTGATGGGTATTGAATCTATTTCTGTATTGAATTAAAACCGAACAGAATGAATATATTAAATATTAAGAAATTAAAATTATAATCATATTAAAACAAATTAAGTGCTTAGAGAGAAGATGAGTGAAAATGTCAGCACTAACATCTCTGAAATTTGCCAGCAAGGAGTCATAATACTGTCTAAAGTTGGAAAAAAAGAAAAAGAAATAGAGGTTTGACAGAAATGTATACATTTACAAAGGAAAATATGATAACACCTAAACATGGAAGAAACATTATCAGTATGAAAATATGAAAGCATTCATAAAGAAAATTGTAAAAGTTAAAATAGAGCTTAAACAGTTATCAAACATCAAATTTACATTTTCAATATTATAAAATGAAATGAATAAAGTTACATAATACTAAATAGGCCTGAGATCATTATAAATGTGATAACTGATCTGTTGAAATACAAGAAGTACCAATTTTGAAGTAAATACAAAATGTAATAATATGATACAATAGTGAAAACTGGAAATAGTCTAAATATGTATCAATAGAAATAGTTAAATAAATTATGGTAAATCCCATGCATTGAATTTGTTTACATTTAATGCATGAATTCTCAACAAAAAGTGCCAGC
Organism: Mormoops blainvillei; assembly: GCA_004026545.1. NCBI lineage: Eukaryota > Metazoa > Chordata > Mammalia > Chiroptera > Mormoopidae > Mormoops > Mormoops blainvillei. Next base: position 19,362 of record PVJD01007374.1, read on the forward strand.
GTAAACTGCCAGCTAGGTGTGTGACGCGTGGTAGGTGTCCCTCCCTCTTTCCCTCCCTCCCCTTTTTCCTCCCTCCCTCCCTCCCTCCCTCCCTTCCTTCCACTTTTAGGAACTGATTAACTGATCATATCACTGTGCAAGATTCTCTGGGCAGGTCTCTACAATCCCCCTTCCTCTTGGCTGAAACTCACAGTTACACTCAGCAAAGCCTAGAAAGCGCTTTCCTTGGCTCCCAGGAGCCACACCGTGTCCCGTGTCATGCTCCTTGAGGTTGAGAAGGTTTTCACTGGGCCTGTGTGAAGCCGCACTGCTGGGTCTGCACAGCTTCCCTTCTCCAGCAGGCGTTTCTCGACTGCGAGCAGAGACTGAAGAAGTGCGTGGCCCAGCCCAGCTCAAAGACGGTAGACAGATATCCTCACCAAGGACCCCTTCGTGGAACTGACGCGGCCACAGCACTGAGCTGCCGAGGTTTTTGAGCTGAGCAGCTCAAAACAGCTCATACAGGCCGCTGTATCCAATGGTCACATGAAACACTTCTGAGCCATACGATCTAGTCCATTAAAATTGCCACTGTCCCAACCTTCCTCCTGTACTTTTCTTAAAAAACACATGCTTGAAGAACAGGACGTCAGAGGAAAAGCATCTCTCGGGGCAGTTTTCTGCTGGCTGGCTTTTCCATCTCTCTGCCTCAAAGACGAGACCTCCCGGAGGCCCCGGACCTCACTTCCACGTTTGACTCAATGTATTTTTTCCCTTGATTCGCTTTATTGTTTTCTTTTTTCTTTTTTGTTTAATAAAGTAGTTTATTGTTCTCCCCTTTTATCTATTTAGTCTGTGTTTCAGTGGTTACTAATCTATTCTGTTTTTGGCAGTGGCTCTAAAGCAAGGTTCTTAACCTCAGTACTTTTGATGTTTTGATGTATTGTGGGAAGGCTGACCTGAGCATTGTAGAAATAAGGTAGATAACTCGAGAGCTGGTTGAATTGTTTTCGAAAAGGGAGAAACAGAAAATATTGTGAACAACAATATTATAAAATATGTATTTCTGTAAACTATTTTTATTAGGAAATTGAAACAAATGCAGCATTGCAGATATAACTTAGGGATTTAATATATTCACTACCATGGGTAAATATATAATTAATGTTGTAAAACTTACAGTATAGTAAAAATTAAATAACTTTATAAAATATATTTATTTGTCAATTTATTTATCAATCACCATCAGTAATATCTTACTATGATTCTGATACATTACTTAATTAGAATGAATACAGTTGTCAAGATTTTTATGGGTGAACATAGCTTTTACATTGTACACTATGTTTCAACATCGTAATACATCTCTGTAAGTGCTAAATAAAAGAAACAAAAATAGGATTAAATTATAGTAGTTTACGTTCTGAAGGTGTGTACTACCTTTATCTTCATGGTAGGCAACCCAAAGATATACACTAATTATAATGTGCTAATCATTTTACCCAAGGAAATGAAACTGTTAAAATACTCAAAATGGCAAAAAAAAGTTTTGTTTGCGCTGAGGTTTTACCAGGAGAAACCTGACAGAAGAACGTGTGTTGGGCAGTCAATCAGGGTTGTCTACGATGATATTAATCACCTCATGGGCCGGGTTGTTTGTCTTCTCATCATCTTTGAGGCTGAGCTATTTAGAAACTTTCTGCCAAGATGCTCTTCATGTAAATTAACCATATGTTAAAAGTTTACAGTGTTGCCAAGGTGTTGTTAAGACTTGTTCAAGGTAGAAAGTCTGGCTCATCATGCTTGTGTTTATTAATGAAGAAAAACTTACTGCAAGTCCTTTGTGGGAGAGTTCGAAGGTTCAAAGTTTAAAAGTGAACATAGCATGGATATTTTGTTGCTGCAGCCTGTTTCTTACACACGGTTCGCCAGAGCACTGGCGTGACAAAGCGTTATTGTACTGGGATTTGTTCCCAGTTCTCAGAGGGACTAATTATATCAAATACATGCTATCTATTATGGATTTTCCTTCTGGAAGAATTGGATATCTATTTCTTCAGTATCTATCATTAGATAACTTGGTATTTTTTTTTTTATTATGTAGTGATCATTTTCACCCACAAACTGTTTTATAAGTGTTTTATTATTCATTTTTCATTTAAATGTCAAAATGCTTTATATGATTTCCAAATTAATAAGGGGAAATTCCTTTTAGTTAGAAAGTGGTTTAATAATACTATTCAGTTTTGATAATATCAGGTTCAAACAGCAATCTAATTATATTAAATAATTTTCTAGGAAAGGAATATGCATATAAACTGTAAGTTTCAAAAAACCCCCACTAACTCAAAAGATATATGCACTCACATGTTCATTGCAGAATCATTTGCAGTAGCCAGGATGGCGGCAACCCAAGTGTCAGAGGATGAATGGATAGAGAAATTGTGGCACTTTTTTTACATGCAATGGCATATTATTCAGCCATAAAAAAGAAAATCGTTGCCATTTTCGCCTACATGGGTGACCTCAAGGGCATTTTACTAAGTGAAATAAATTAGAGGAGGACAAATACCATGTGACCTCCCTTATATGTAGAATCTAAAACAAACAAACAAAACCCCAAGCTGATAAATACAAAGAACAGATTTGATGGTTACCATAGGTGATGGTTTGGGGTGGGGAATGGGTGAAGAGGGTCAAACAGTTAAAAAAATTAAATTAAAGAAAAAACTCCACAAAACGGTATTTGATATAAAAACAAGTTCATTCCAAAGTTAAATTTCACCTTTTACCAGGAAATAGGGAAATAGCTATACAGAATTTTTATCTACATTATCTATTAGTTTCTATGTCCAATAGGTATATTTATATGCAGGGTGGGGCAAAAGTAGGTTTACAGTTGTTCATATAGAAAATAATTCAATAATTAATGAATAATAATACAAGAATAAACTCTGTGTTTGATGTACTCACAACTATAAACCTACTTTTGCTCCATATATATATATAAATTTATATAAATAAATTTTTGCTTGTCTCGTTTTAGAGCCAAGGTCATTTTACAGAATAAGTTGAAATGTATTTTTTTCATTCTAAATTCTGTAACAGTTTATAGGATTGATACAATTTTCTTCCTTAAATGTTTCCTGGGGCGAACCAGTGAGTTTACCTTAATCTCCCCTAATATTTACTAATATGTGGGGTTGGAATTCTCTTTGGGGGACGGTTTTTAAATGACACCTTTCTCTAATCATTGATATAATTTGTATTTTTTATCATTTTTATAATTTACATCTACTAAGGAATTTATATTTGCCTTCAAGGCTGTAGTATTTATTGGCATACCATTGTTTTTTATATCCCCATATTAACCTTTTAACATATGTTGAATCAGCAGTTATATTCCCTCTTTCATGTCTAACTTTGGTAATTTCTGTTGTCTCTCTTTTATCATTAGTCTATCCAGATTTTTAGTAATTTTCAGATCTTTCTAAAGAACTAACTTTTGATATCACTGATATTCTCTACTGTGAATCTCTTTCATGTACTATTGCTCTGTTTTTTAATCATCTTATTTGGTAGATCAAATCTCATCCAATTTAATAAGGTTTTGGCCATAATTTATCCAAATACTTTATGCTTCTTCCTCCTCTGAGACTTTTTATAAGACAATATTTGGAAGGTGAGTGAGCAGGAAGAATTCAAAGGAAAACTCTTAGTTTTCTGGCAGTCATAAGTAGGAGGGGGTGAACTGGGTCGCTCTTGGAGTAATTTAGGGGTCCTAACGGAGTTACAGTGGGCTAGACAGCTGGGTCGTATGAAAAATAAGCTAAAAAAATAAACAGACGGCAGTGAAGAATTTTGCTGGTACAAATGCATATGCAGCTTTTGGTGTTTTTACGATGTGCTTTACATTATTTTTGGAAAGAAACAATGGATTGGAGGCAGAGGATGTTGTTTTTACTTGTTTAGTGAGCTTGCCAGGAAGTAAAGTGTACATATTTGAACTTAAAAAGCATTTAAAGATGGTGATAAAGTGGGCCACACAGCGTATTCCTGAACTACTCTGTGTCTAGCCAGTCCGCGAACATGGATCACAATTTTCCCCGTCCTTCTAGACTCTTTTACTTGCCTTAATCTCCCCTAATATTTGCTAGAAGGCAGTTCGAATGCTATTCTTAAAATTATATAAACATTTCTAAGAATGAATAATATTTTTGAGCCAATGATATTTGGATAGCAAAATCATAAGATGTGCTTCATGAAAATATAAAAATCTCATCTGTTACATAGGAACAGTGAGAAGAAAGAGCTAATTTTAACCTAAAGAAGATAAACATACACATTATAAACATCATGCTAAAATCTTTCAAAGAAGTTAATCTTGGAAACATTCCCTGTCTCCTTGTTGGTTTTATTGGGTCATGGTCTTGCAATATCTTTATCTCTGTCTCTTTGTGTTTCTCTTATGGATTCAAACACATTTTATAGCTAGAATAGATTTGTGAAGAATTTGTTTGTTTCCAGTGGGTTTATTGCTTGGAGAAAAGTTAAGACTTTGAAAAGGAAATGTAAACTTTTCCAGCTCAGCTTGACAGTTCTATTATATTTTAAATTTAGATGAAATGATTCATAAGTTTCCTCAGATTCTCAGAACTCAGCTACCTGTTTAGCAGAAATTCACCTTCAGGGCATCGATTTGTTAGATTTTTTTCTCAGTGCCAGTAGCATTGATGTTTCCATACAGAGAAATTTTAATTTATGGAAATAATAAGCACAACCAACTACTATAATGATTGCTACTGCTGCCTAATTGTAAAATAATTAACATATATTTAGAGCTTATTACATACTACACAATGCTGTAACGATTACTTGTATTCACTAATTGATTTCTCACTCCAGTAACATAAAGTATATGAGGTCTGTCCGGAAAAAGTCCAGCCATTGTTAATATAACAAATGGTTTGTGCAACGTTGTTGTAACCTGGTAGCCAAGGACAATGGACTGGAATGTGCATGTGTGAACAATGACAACTTCACTGTACTAGTCAGTGGGGGCCGGTAGACACCATTGAGTGAACATGTGTACTGTAAGGCTGTCACATTCCAAATGACTGAGCGAATAGAACAATGACTCTGTCCCCAATTTTGCATTAAGCTTGAACATTCCTCTACAGATACTATTCAGACGATTCAGAAGGCTGAGTCTATGGACAACTGGTGATTGGCAGCTCTGTCATGACAATGCATCCACTCATGCATTATGTCTGGTACAGTTTATTATGTCTGTCCCGTTTATGTCTGGACAAGTATCAATTTGCCCAGGTGATATGGGCCACCTACAGCACAGATTTGGTGCCCTGTGACTTCCGGCTTTTTAGAAAAGTAAAATAACCTTCGAAAAGAAGAGATTTTAGACCATCAATGAGACTGAGGAAAATACCAAGGGGCAGCTGGTGGCAACTGGGAAGAGCCATGTGAGGTCCCAAGGTACCTACTTTGATGCGGACTGAGGTGTCATTGTTCTATGTACAATGTTTCTTGTATCTTCTTCAATAAATGTTGCTATTTTTCACATTACATGGCTGGAGACCTTCTGGAGAGGCACATACCTATTTTAACACAGGAACAGAGTGAGGCTCCTGAAGTGTAAGAAATTTGCCAAGGTTATGCAGTAAGTCAGAGTTTAAGTTTGAACTCAGGCTCTTGGTCTCTAAAATTATGGCCCGTTTTAAGCTGCAACGCATCAGTCCCAGTGTTCAAGATTGTGTGGCTGCCTGGATTAAGCCCTGAGATCAATCACATCTTTCTTCTGAGCTCACCTGTGAGCCTGCTGCAGCTTCATGGACGCTGGCCGGAGGGACGAAGTTCCTGGATCTGAGATGAAGGACTAGAGAAGAGCCCGCAGCCTTTGCTCAGTGTTACCTCCTTTTCCAAGTCCCATGGGGCAGTGCAGAAGCAGGCCCAGGCCGGTGCTGCCCACACAGTGTGGCTGCACCAAGGATCCCCAAGGTCAGGAAACCCCAATTTTGTCAAAGGAGCTGCTCACAAACCTGATGCACCTTTGCTGCAGACCTTTTTTTAAAAAAATTCTGGACAGAAAATAAATCTGTCCTGTTCTCCAGAAGGAGACACTAGCTCTATCATCCAGGGCTTCCTGCTACCTACAGATCCTTGCAAAGATAATCAGGGAAAAGAAAGTCAATAGAAGACATGAAGAACTGTCGTGGAGAATTGTCTCTTTGCACTTTGCAAGCAATTTTGATTAGGTGAGTTCTAAGAATCTCTCTCTCTCTCTCTCTCTCTCTCTCTCTCTCTATATATATATATATATATATATATGCACTTAGTATATATATATACACACACTAAATATATATATAAGCACTTAGTATATATATATATACTTTGTGTGTATGTGTATAAATATATACACACACACACACACACACACACACACACACACACACACACACACATATATATATACTTAGTATCCCCTGTGAAAGGATTAACTACTTGGGGACAAAAGTGGAGATGAAGCCATCCGTTTGGAGGCTATGAGTCCCATGCGAATAAGGATTACAACTGTTGCATGTAACCTGGGCAGAAGATGATGTAGTTTATCCAGGTAAAGGCAGTGAGGATTTAGCATTAATGAGTCCACATATAAGTTACCAAGAGCTTGGAAATGGTAGTAAAATTGATCAAGAAAGAGATACAGAAACAAATGTAGATTTGAAAGAGGGTGGGTATGGGGAATTAGGACTCGTGGATTCAGTTTTAATAATGTAATAATTAAAGTTTTACATCCATAAGCTTTTTCTAACTCTCATTGAGCAAATGAAAAAAAAATACATAGTCATGCTGTTTTCAAGTCGACTCATGTTTCACTTTAAATCATTCTGTTTGACTAAGAATCACAATCTGGTTAAAACTTCCAAAAAATCAAATGCTTTTCAAACTCTTTTTATGTCTTTACCTATAAGAGATAATCTTTAAAACTGTGTAGTTGATTTAAAATTAAAAAATGGGAAAATGGAACTATGTAGAAATAACTCAAGTAAAGAGTAATTATTATTTGCACAAGAATATTTGTAGAGATTATGGAAGTTATAATTTCCAAAAATCTGAGTCTGTATTCAGTTAAGATATTGTATTAGGTTATATGTTGACTTTTTAAATTATTGTTTAAAGATATGCCATGAGATATTCTTCAGAGTTTAACTAGAAAAGGAAATTTCTTTCCATAGTTCTAATTACCTGGTTAAATACTGTAAAACCAATTGAAGTCCCAATATCCCTAAACATATGAACTTAAACCATGTCAAAGCCTTTAAGAGATTTTTTAGTGTAGAATGGTGATCTTGTCACATACTATTCATAATGTAACAAGATTAAATTGTATATTATCATCTAATGGGAAAAAAGTTAAAAAGAAGAAAGTTTAAAATAGCCTCGTTATTCTTGTGTTTCCTTGACTCCTGTTCCTTCAGGACATCTGAAGATACTTAGTTTCATTGTTCTCTGGGTAGCTCATGAATATTTCAGTTCCAAATGGTTGAGTGTTCTTTTTACTAGTCCATTTAAATTGAAGCACAAATATGCTTTTTATGTGTGTTGCTGGGAGACTTGGTGATTTAGGGATTTTTACTTTTTAAAATTTTAACAATGAAACCATAAACTGTGTGGGGACTATAACAGTTATGTTTATTTAAGGTTGCAGTAGAATGGATATATCACATATTTTTCTTAATGTTTAATAATGAAAGAGCTATTTGATTTTAACAATTATGTCGAATAATAGTTTTCAAACATTCAGAGCATTCATGCACATAAAAAGACGATTGGGCTCGATCACGCTTTATTTCCTTCTGGAAGAGATTTCCTTTGCGTCTCTTCACACGGCTTTGCGAAGGGCTGGAGTGCACATGAAGTGCTGCCTCATTATTGCGCTCCCTTGGGCTTTGGTCTGAACTGTGCCACAAACAGGGCCCCCAGGCCTGGCTCTGTGAATGCGAAAAAGTTGATCCAACTAAACACCATTTACTAAATATTCATGACATATTTTGTGCACAGAAATCCTGATTCTCATATCTCTTTATAGAATTAAGATAATCCTGGGGAAATAGGAGGGAGCAGATTTTCTGTCATGTTAATATGTCCAGAACATTGTGGAATTGATAAAAATCCTCTAAGGATTTTAAAAAACCAATCATCTTGATGTATATTTTAAGCCCAGTTCCAAAATGCATAGCCAAATGCATTCTACTTTCAAACATGACTTGCTCTTAAATATGAAGAAGAAAAAAATTAAACATTGAAAAATTACACACACGTTTGGGATTATTAAAGAAACGAAACTAGAAAAACATCACAAGAAACAAAACAGGATAAATAAATTAAAATACCTGGAAACGAGAAAAATATATATACGATGAAGTTGACTGTGTCTCTATCAGATTTTCTTCCACGTACCGTGCTTTCCTATGATGTCAGCGCATGATCACCTACGTGGCATCCACAGGGTGTGCCTACCATGTACTTAGGAATCAGAGACATGCTATCGTCTTTTGCTATTTTAAGAAAACTATGTGCGACTCGTAGCCTCAGGCTATAGGATTAAAAGCAAATCACTTTACAACAGTTACCAAAGTAGCTAAGGGTTTAAAAATGACATTTCTTTTAAGAATTCAGAGTGCAAATTGTGATCTACTTTTATATAATTTATAACATTAGTTTGCAAGAGAACAGTGGGTCTAAAGGAAAATTTATCAGGGGGGAAACAAGCTGGTGGGCTCTGTGAGATGCCTCTTGGTGTAATGTTCTTAATTTAGGGTTTTGGTCCGAGGACATGGACGTCACAATGGTAGACTCATTACTACCTGCTGATGCAATCTATGCATGAGGTTTATTGTAGGAGATGCCTGTACTATTAACATCAGTTCCTCCCTTCTCATAGCCTAAGCCATAGGTCTCAAAAAAAATTTCTTTTACTATTAGAAGTGCTTAAGAAAGATTAGAGGGACACAATTTTAATTTTAAATCTTCTATGACTTTTTATGTATTCCATAATTGGTCCTTCCAAGGCCTCTCATGTATAAATTTTAAAATTTTATAAATGCCAAAGAAAATATGTTATTACAAATTTCAATAGCTAATCAATTTTGGCTACCATTTTTCTTAAAAGTCAACAGTCTACAGAGGGTAAGAAGGAAAAGCTATAACACCAGCTGATTAAAAACATAATGAGCAAAAGCCTATCTTCTATGTGGTAAGGAGAACACAAAAGTATGTATCTGACAATCTTTAGCTCAAACAAGGTTTACCTAACTCAAAAAGACTTTTTTGCAACACCCAGAAATCCAAATATTTAAATGTATTAATGTGAAAAAAGGTGGTAACATTGTATTGATGACACAATTGGCTATGTGGGAGAAATATGACGGTCCATCTGAACCTGAAAAAGTGTAAATAGAGGAGAACGAAGCGATAGCTTCCCTAAGCAGACGTGTGTTGTGTGATTTCCCTTTATGACCCTTCATTCAGAAAAGCCACCTGTTGTTTTCCCCCCATTTAGTAACTTCTTTAGTTAGAAAATAGGTTGACTGGTATAATTCAAGTACGTATTCTGTTCCTGAGACAGTTTTCCCAGATACAATATTCTCAGTGATGATTTTGTTAGTCTCAGTGACTAGAAATTCATCTTGCTGTTGAGAGGGCATAATTACTAAATTCTCAATTCCATTTTTCAAAGCAAACACATAGATAGTTAATTAAATGCCCACTCAAAGAGAAATATCATCTCACCCCTGTAAAAAAACTGTTGGCCAAAAACTCATGCCATAGTTTATATCATCTCTGTTGAAGAGAATAAAGGACCAAGACGTGTTTAACCCTGGCGTGAATAAGCTCACTCTTGCAGGGAAGATTAAAACAATGTAAAGGCTGAAACCACAGCTGTGTACAGAGTATCAGTGCAAGGTTGTTACCGGCAATTACATCCAGTGTCTCCAAAGGGGGCCCAGGCATGTGTGAAGAATAGAATATCATCCTTCTCGCGTTCCCTTTGCTGGCATCAACAGCAGGCTGCTTATTTTCAGATAATTATGGATTGCGTGATAAAGGAAGCAGGCACACTTTTTGATAGAAAATGAGACGAAGGTGCCCACAAAGTCGGGAAGGTTCTGTAATGGGATGTGACTGCTGTCAGGAGCATAACTAGCTGAAATGAAGTACACTGGCTGCGGACAAAGCTGGCCAAGTGAAAAGCCGTAGATGGAGGGCAGAGAAGGGCTTTCTAAAGTTTTTGATTTTTACACGAATACAGTGCTCCCGGGAGCTGCTGTGTGTTAACCTGCGTACCTCGAGCAAGTTATATGCATCTTGTCATAAGATGACACTGAATATATTATGTTTTATAAGTGATTTCAAAGAATAAAAATATTTCATGTTTATAACAACACCAGGCCATGTTTTATTATTATTATTATTATTCCCCAGAAGAAGAAACAGGGATATAGAGCTGAGGTGACAATAAGGTCACTTTATGTGAAAGACCCAAGGCCAAACCCAGATCTTTTCAAGTATGTTAGTACTTTTTCCAGCTCCATTTTGAATATATATTTGAATAACTTTATTTGTTAATATTTACAGGTATTTACAAAAAGTAAATTATTTAAACAATTCTCTAGAGTTTGTACAAAAACAGAATTATAAAAGCTAGTATTTGAAGAAGACAATAGTAACTACCGTTAAGTGTAAATAGTTAATAGTGAAAGATAAATAAAATATGATTTGAGAAGAGAATTGGTATTATAAATAATTATGGGAAGGGTACATATAAAGGAAAAGTTTGTAGAAGAGTATATGGTAATTACCGAAGGGAAAGGGGTTGTCAGAGTTTGGTCACTGGAGCAATGGTTTTTTAAAAATGTTATTAGAGCAATCTAGCTAAAGGTTATACAAACTGAAGCATTATGGAAAAGTACCAAATGTAAAATGAGCAAAATTAGAAGTAATATTTCTTAGGAGGACCCACTTTGGGCACATTTCTATTCAGTTTCAGCCTGTTCTTTGTAACTCTAAATGCTACATTGACACTCAGGGCGACATTCAACGTCCCGAACGGCCTGTGCGGCAGAAGCCCGCCCCCGCCCGAGTGCGCGCTGGCTGTGTGGTCCGGGAGCCACACCCGCGTTGGCCTCCCGAGCTCCAGCTCGGCTTATATCTCTGCTGCTCAGTTTTCCATATGAAAGCATTTTCTAGAAACCTGCTACGAATAAATATAAGTAATTTAGCTTGGAAGTGGCATTTTTCCCTTCACCTGTCTCTCCTTCCATGTTATTTATGAACTTTTCATCAGCTAACTTTAGAATTTATTAAGCTTTTTTCTATAGACTAATATATAGGAAAATATCTTAAAGATGCTAGGAAGTAAGTTTATCCTCTGATCTATCCATCTATCTATCTATCTATAGTACAGTCTCTATATTAATTACCTTATTTATATTTTCTTAGGTCATATTTTTATTCAGTTGTTTGTCATGCGCTAAATCACCTACCAGTAATTTTTTTAGTCATTTGCGCTTTCTGAAAAATATTTTCATGAGTGTTCATGCTCTGTTATCTGTTACAGATGTTCTGACATTATAATATTTACAAAACATTTTTGTGAACTAAATACCGTTATCATTTTAAAAACCTTTCTATGATTTTTTTTGTCCTGATTAAAAACTCATCTGACAGTAAAATAAAATAAATAAATAAAACTGCAATCTCTATCATAATCGCCAAGTAGTATTCTAGTATGTGGCTATGCTGAGCTCATGTACCCATTCTATTGTTGTAGGGCATCTGGGCTATTAGAAGAAAAAGATGGCTCCTTTTCAGAGGGCCTTCTTTCACTTAGCAGTATGCGTTTAAGGCTCTTCTATGTCTTTTCATGGCTTCACAGCTCATTTCTTTTCAGTAAATAACATTCCACTGTCTGAATGTTTCACAGTTTATTTGTTTGTCCATCTATTGAATAACCTCTTGGTTGCTTCCAATTTTTAGTGACTGCTAGTAAATAAAGCTACTATAAATATTTGAGTGCAGGTTTTGTGTGATTATGAGTTTTCAACTAATTTGGGTAAATACCAAAACGCACGATTTCTGGATCTTTGGTAAGAGTGCATTTACCTTTGTTTGGGTAACAAAACCCAAACAAAAAAATGGTACTGCCATTCTAATGGCTGTACCATTTTGCATTCCCAGTGCCAGCTAACAGAGAGTTCCTTTTGTTTCCCATCCTCATCAGTGCTTGGTGTTGTTAGTGTTTCAGATTTAGCCATTCTGTTAGGTGTATCCTGGTGCCCCATTGCTGCTTTAATTTGCAATTCTCTAATGACGTGATGTGGAAAACTTTTCATGTGCTTGTTTCTCAGCTGTATATTTTGTTTGGTTAGGTGTCTGTTCAAATCTTTACCCATTTTCTTATGGGCTATTTGTTTTTTCATCTCTGAGATTTAAGATATTTTTATATCTTTCGTATACCACTCTTTTGTCAGATCTATGCTCCATAAATATTTACCCCTAGTTGGTACCTTGCCTTTTTTTTGCAGAACAGAAGGTTTAAATTTTAATGGCATCCAATTTACAAATATTTTTCTTTTATAGATCCAGGTTTTGGTGTTGTGTCGAAATCGTCGCCAAACCTAAGATCATCCAGATATTCTTATATGTAGGATTTTTACAAAAATAGTTCTTTACTTTCCTCTAATTGTTCCTTTTCCTGCTTTTATGAAATGGTATCTTTTAATATGTCTCTGAGGATCCTCATTTCACAGTTAGGGTTTTAAAGTTACCTCACTCTCCCTTGTCTCTGATAGCGTCAGGGTTGGCTTTTCCACTTTACTCTTCTTGTCATGCTGCTTGGGTTCCAAACCCATGAGACAAATCCTGGTCGTTAATTCATTTTCTGCAATGAATGACTACTTAGAATTTCATAATGTAGTCAAAAAGAATTTCTCATACTGCAGTTTTCGATACGCATAACTTTTTTCCCCACAACGTCTTCTCCCCGGGTGGGCAACTTTTTGAGAACAAAAGCAGGGTGTGACAGCCCTCCAGTTTTATTTGACTGTGTTCAGGTAGTGAGCTGGCTGTCGGCCTGTACCCTCTCCGACATGTATGGATTCCTGGTGGGAGGCAGATGTGAAATAATTTGCAGAGCAGTGGCTGTGTAGATGAATCTTTCATTAACATTTTTTTTCAGTCCCATACCTAGTTCTTTACTGCAATACTTACCTTCAAACCAGGCTTCTCAGAAGTTTTCAGCAAAGAGCATTCATTATGGTTTCGCTGCTTCTGCCACTCCAGCCACCCCAGTTGCCACCCACCACGTGTAGCGGCCTTGCCCTCTGTTACCCACCCCACTGTGGCTCTTGCGCTCCCGGTCCTCCGTGTGGCAGGATAGCGGGGATTTAGGAGAAAGCCATGTCACTGTGCATCCCAGCGTCTTCCCCTGGAAGGGTAGGGGTGGTTGAAAAATATTTTTATGCCTCAAAATTTGTAAAGTTCCCACACAGAAATAAAAAGAAAATAAGTGTCCACAAAATATGGCTCAATTGCCATAATCGCTGCAGGATTTCATAGACTTTGGTTTATAGTGACATTAAGATAGAAAGTGTTGAAACAACGAATGACATAAAGACTATACTGGGCAGTAGATTTTACTCTCAAAACGAATATACCAAAAGTCATCAATTATTTAAAATACTGCTGAGAAAACAGAAATGAAAATAGTTTTTTGAATCATATATACTTTTTGAATTTACGGTCAAGTAAAGAATAAGAGATTAGAACAGTACAGCCTACAGTAAGGGCGTAGCTTGGTCAAGTGTATGTGCCCTCCTACACAGTTAGATGTAGCTAAATCATTTAATTGCAACTACTTTTTTGGAAGTAGCTTGGGAGATCTCTAAAGCAGTAATGGATTTTGTGATTTTAAATGGACACCAAACACCTGCGCACCTCAAATGACATTGATTAGTTAACACTGTTGCCTATGTACTCAATACAGCATCAGCGTTTTTACTGACCACTGGAGAGAAGTTAGCAATGGGACTAATCGTGGATGATGCCCCTTCTACTGCTGTTACACGCTTTACTTATTCTTTAGCCTCAATTCCTGTTTCTGCGTAAAGGAGAAGTAAGTATAGAAGAAAAATAAATAAATAAACAAGGAAAAGCAGTGCAAGAAAATTTGCTGCCGAACTACCAGAAGTCACACCGTTATGACTGAGGCCAAAAGTCTATTAACCAATATGCCTGCCATTGCGAAAGCTGCGATTTCGGGATGAGAGGCCTCTAGATGAGAAGCAGCCTCTCTCTCTCGCACCCTCCACCTCCTGCTGCTCCCTTTCTTCCTTTTTTTCTTTCTTTCCCTCTGTTTTTCCTTCTCTGCAAACACACATCGTACACATATGTACACATATGTACACATGCACAATCTGGGCTCAAAATGTGGCACCATATCCATTTCTTACTCTCTCTGAAAAGTTGCTAAGCTCTTTGAGGTCATCTGTAAATAAAAGTAATAATATCTGCCAAGAGACTTTTGGGAGGACTAAAAATGTCTATAAAAACCAGGAACAGTGGAAGGAATATTGACATAACCATTATTACTACCATTCAAAAGTATTTATCAAGTGCTGGCAAAATGTGCTAGTTTTAACCAGCATCCTACAGCTACAGCAAGAAACAAAGGCAGACAGAACTATCCCCCTCATGGAACTTACCTGCCATCGGGGAAGGAAAGGCTGTAAACCAATTAAAATAAATATAACCTCAGAAACTGACAGTTTTTGTAGAAAGAAAATAAGTAGTAAAAATAGGGCTGTCTGTGTGTGGAGGGGGATGCAGTTTTACATATGACAGGTCCACTGAATAAACATTTGGGAAAAGATATGACCAAAAGAAGTTATGTAACAAGCTGAATATTTAGGGAGCAAGTGTTCCATTCAGACAGATCAGACTGTCCCCAGGCCCTGAGGCTCGTTTGGGCTCGGTGTATTGAAGGGACAAAGAGAGGCTGGTGTGACTGGAATACTGTGAGGAGAAAGTGCTGACAGAGACACGAATGGAGGTTATACAAAGTTAGACCGTCCTGGGCTTTCTTCATTCGCCTCGAGTGGAACAGGAAGACACTGAAGATCGTAGACGAGAGGAGCCAGAGGGTCGTTTTGACTGCCTGTTACATAGACAATGGATTTTTGGAGGTGTGCATGTGGCCACAGGCATAAGCGGGAGGCAGTAATCCAACTGAGAGATGAGACAAGCCTAGGTTAGGGTAGCACTGGGGACTGTGATGTGATGTGATGTGGTCAGATTCTGAAAAAACTATGAAAACACCCTGGAAAGCATTCCCTAAGGCATGCGGCGTGGGGGAGAAAGACAGGTAAAAGAACATCGGCCTAAGAAACTGGAAGGAAGGAGCAGGTAGTTACTGAGATGAGAAAGGCTGGGAGAGGAGCAGGCTCAGGCCTGGGGGAAGTCAGAATTCAGCTTCAGATAGTTGATAACGTATACTTTTGGATGCCCCGAAGATGTTAAAACTTGAAGAAGAGGTGTGAGTTGTCTATAGGAATATGCTGTCAGGGCCTAGAGGTAGTTTTTAAAGTCATGCGTGTGGATAAAATCACTAAGAGTGAGAAGAGAGAGAACCCTTAAGTAATGAGGCCCCCATTCTGGGTCCCTTAAATGACTAGCGATAATTTCCGTTGGAAGGAACCAGCAAAGGAAACGGAGAAGTGGGCGAAGAGGGCGCAGGGAAACTGGGGAGGCGTACTGTCCCCAGAGTGACTGAAGAACGCAACACCATCTGGGCGGGACAGAGTGACAGGCTACATTGCTAGTTAGCACAGCATCAGGACTATCAGGACTATGACATCACAGGATCAGTCCCCTGGATCGAGTCTCTGGTCACTGGACTATGCAAGATAAAGGTCACCGGCGACCTCGGCAGAGTGGCTTTGGTGGAACGGTGAGGGTGACCATCGAGTTGGAACAGGTTCAGGAAGGAATAATGAAGCAAGCCCCAGTGGTTCCTGAAAGAGGATGGTGGGGCTTGAAGGGGTTGTGAAATTAGGAAAATTTTAATTATTTTAATAGAAGAAATAACGGTGTGGTTGCATGCTCACGGGAAGGACTCAGTAGAGAGGGGAAACGGATTATGTAGACAGAAAGGAAGGGGTGGATTTCCTAGGGGACAGGACAGGCAGAAGAGCTGGAGTGGAGCGGTTGTCCTTAGATAAGAGCACGGTTAGCCTTTCTCTGGGGACAGGACACACACACAGAGTGATGGCACAGATACAGCTGGGTGGAAAAGTGTCGGGGCTGACGCATGCGGTAGTTCCCTTCTAATTGTTCCTGTTTTCTCATTGAAATCTGAAGCAAAGTCATTAGCTGGGAGGGATGACAGAGAAAGAAATGTGAGAAGGGGGAAGAGAGAAGCTTTGTCAAATACTTCCGGAATGCCTGCCGTATGGTAGATGAGCATTTTATGGTTGTTGCTCTTCTCGTTAGTACTTCTACTGCTCTTAATACTTCTACTGTTATCACTATGCAATTTTAAGCCAAGTTTTCTTGAAAACAGTACTTTAGCAAAAATAATGACTTTAATAAATAAAATTCCCTGTAGTGTGGTAGTATTAGTAGGGAGGTACCTGGAGGTATTCGGATCCTAGCGCACCCCTGAAATCGGGCTCTCTCGGGACCTGTTCCTTTTCCTTTCCTCTGTTCACAACGAAGGGCCATTCCTTCCAGCTGCCCAGACCTGCCTTGGCCACCGCTCTGTGTTTTCAAGACTGAGTCCTGCCGAATATGTTGAAATTGTATGCAAGATTTTCATAATTGAAAAATATTCAAAATAAATCCAAATTGCTCGTTCTTAAAAAATATGTATGCTATTCTAAAAGAAGTTGGAAAAGCAATTACTGTAATATAAATTATATTTATGTTTTTTATTAATATCAACTCTATTTACAAAATGTTATATTTATTCGAAATAAAACTTGGAAATGTGTACTTACACATGTAAATGTAACCATATTTTTATATAATAGCTTAAAATATTACACTTGATTTTCTTGTGCCCGCATAGAAAACCAGGCACACATTTTTTTCTCCTCTTTGCCCAGAAAGGAGAGTAAACAATTTTCTTCAGCTTCCATAGTTTGTTCTGCAATTTGTACGTGTGCCTAGAAAACAAAGACTATAGAGAATTGTGTCAGTGAATAGAATTGAGTGAATCAGAGTCTAAAATGTCCCTGGTCCTTGGATGTTAGTGTTCTCTCAGTTTCTCCTATGTTTAGAGTGAGATGGGCAGGGCTTTGCTCCCATCCCTTCCGTCCCCACTCCTGTCTTATTGCACATGTGATTTGCTGGACATCATTGTCTCAATTCACTCAAACAACTTACCTTTTTAAAAATATTATGTTGAGACAGGAATAAGTTGTTAGCTAATGTTTAATAAGGATGCTGTAGTTTTGAATTAGTATGAGAGTGTATGACTTTATCTCCTACTCCTCTTCATAGAAATGGTTGTAGATTTCAACGTTTTCCAGTTGCATCTAAAATCCATGAAGGACACACCCCTGCCCCTCTGTTTGCAAAAGGTGACATGAGAACTCTCATCTACTGGAAATGCTGCTACAAAGCATTTCTTAAGATGTTTATAAATTCTCATGCCTGACATTCTTTGCAGTGTTACCCGTGGACCACACTCAGGCAGCTGCCACTCTAAGTCCTTCTCTCACAAATGTGCGTCTTCAGAGCAGGTGAAGCTTCCTCCTGTGGCTACAAAGGGTGTGCAGTGCATGCTCTAGGTACAGAAAATATGGAAAAGTGGCTCAGTTTGGGGATCCAAGATGTCATCAGTGAGAAAAACTAGCGTAGTGAATAATGCCTTTATGACATTAAAAGCCAAAGAAATTTATAGAGGCATTAACTAGGATCAGGAAAATTTCAAATTCATTTTGGCTAGTGCTGGCCGGCTTGCACATTTCAAAAGGTGATGCAGTACGGAAAATGTTAAACTTGCAGGCAAGACTTGTTCTACAGGTCAAAATGCTACAGATGAATTTTAAAACTCCCTGCTAAGTTTTGTACAGAAAACGGGTAATTTGGAAAAGCGAATTTTTATCACTGATGATACTGGCTTGTTTTACAACAACACCGTAAATGAACATACGTAACACAAACAGCATTTTGGTTAATGCAAATATTGAGACCAGGGACTCATAGGAACCTAACCCTGCATTTCTCCTAGGAGCAATAATAGTTCAGTATTCACTAATTCAGTGTTTGGGGCAACTTTCTGCAACATAACAGGACAATAATAATTGGCTGTGTATACAAGCCAATCTGAGATGACTGAGTAGAGAGTGTTTCATTCTGCCTCACGTAGTGTCAAGGATGATTCTGAGAAATTTTACTCCAGGATACTGAGCATTCACACATTTAGTTTGATTGCTTTTGATGTGCCAACTTGACCAGGCTGGTTGGAAACCACAGAATTCCCTTCCTAATGTGTTCCTGGTTGGAGTGGGCCACCAGAAAGATTCTCTCATGAGTTATGTGGCTGAAGGTGGCAGCAGCTCTGTCTTCCATTTCTGTAGTGACCTTGATGGATACCAAATCCATATTGTCCAGGTGCAGACCAGGGTGTGTACCTGACCCATGCTGGGTTTTTATGAGTCAAAAATAAACACTCAGGAAATGTTTATTTTAGGGGAAAGATTGAGGGAAAATTTTAAAGTAAGACAGCCTAGATTATTTTGACTAATGATCCATGAGAAGATATTGCATTTTATCAGATAAGAAATTAGAGGCAAATAAAGGATGTTAAGGAGAAACAGAGCATGAGCCACTCATGATCTTTGTGTCATTCTGAATTTGTATAAAGCAGTCACAGAGATTGTCTCCCTTTACTTTCCACTGATTCAAGACTGTCGTCACTCCTTAGTCGAGAGCTGTTTAGTCAAGAGCTTTGTAAAGGCATCAGATGGAAAATATGGAGCTTTATTAGAAAACTGTTGTAATAGCCTGGTTGAGAAATGGCATTATTTGAATTATAGCTGTAGAAGTAGAGAGAGGAATGGGGGAACCTTTCTTAAACTGGCTTAGAAACGTAAGACAAATGTTGTCGCTGTTTCACACAAGAATATCCTACCAATGAACCAATGTAACATGTACAAAATTATTGTCCTCCTCTTCGCCATTTAGCAAGATCCACGTAACAGCCCTACTTCTGTTCGTACACAGATCCAAATCTTGTGCCATGATTTTCAAGTAGTGATTCTCCGGCCCAGGCACGGAGGGCTTCTGGCTCGGGAGGGCAGGGCTGCGGTGGCAGGGCCAGGGGACGTCCACCTCCGCTACGGGCAGACCCACGCCTCTGCCACATGGTTTATGCATCGAAGCTCCATGCATATTTTCCCTTTCTCTATTTCCTTTGTAATTTAGGAGAATTGAGAATTTTTCAGTTTATAACATTTGCT
This sequence comes from Mormoops blainvillei, assembly GCA_004026545.1. Classification (NCBI taxonomy): domain Eukaryota; kingdom Metazoa; phylum Chordata; class Mammalia; order Chiroptera; family Mormoopidae; genus Mormoops; species Mormoops blainvillei. The sequence continues at coordinate 38,888 of PVJD01007374.1, forward strand.
ACACTGGCGAAAACGAGGAGGAGTCGCTCTGTGCTGGAGAATGTTTTGTGCGGCAGAAGTCGCCCACCGGGGCCTGTGAACTTGTTGCTCCCGTGTTTGCTTTCACAGTTCCTGGGGCATTTTTCTGTTCATTGTGAGCACCTCAGAAGAGAAAGTTTCTATTTTCCTGCTTTTGGCCACAGGTCTCAGGGCCAGAGTCAATCACATTCCAACTTGTGAAGTTACAGATCTCAAGGGACCCATCAGAGCTTCACACACAGAAGGACCATGAGAATCTCACCAACCATGACCACCTGAAGGGCGAGGGGTGCTAGGATAAGCAGACAGACCGAGGGCCCCTACAGAGGTTAAATCAAACACACACACACACACACACAAAGAAACTGCTGTTTGGTTGAATGCTCTGTTTACAGCACCTAAAACAGCGTCTGTTATACAGTAAATTCTAAACAAATGCTTCCTGAATCAACATTCACTTAGCCGGTACTGACAGGTATCTTGTCTGTGCCTCGCACTGTGGGGGGCTGTGGAGATTCAAAGCAGGACAAAGAACATAGGTGCTCATCCCCTTCACGAAGGGTAGGATACAGCAGTAAGTCATGTAAAGGAATCATACAGAAACTGCCTAGAGATATCATATCAACTTTTCCAGATACAAAGATGTTTGATCCAAAATGTGATGGTTGAATAGGAGTTTACAAGTCAAAACGGCGCTGGGAGAAGCGGATCTAAGCCCAGAGAACACATGTGAGGAATTGTAGGTGTTAAGAGAGGAGGTGAGCGTGGCACATGCATTCTATTGTCCAGCGGGGAAAACCTGAACCAACATACTCTCTGTAATAAAGCACTGGGAAAAACCAGGTGGGTTTTTAAAATGTTTTTAAATGCCCCTGAATGCCACCAAATGCTCCTGGAAATATCTGGGCTAATAATTAGGGTTGGGCTGCCTGGGGGTCGTGTTCACTGTGTCTGTAAAGGCCCTGATTTTGGACCTTGATGTCCAGTTGCTAGGGTTGCTATTTCAAGTGCCCTTTAGAGAGCACGATATCCCAGTTGTCGTTTGATTGGAAGTCTGGCCAGATGGCCATGTGAGGGCTCGCAAGGGTGGGAGGGAGAATGTGGGAAAGACAGGGTGTCATACTGGGACTAGGCAGAATGAATGGACTCTAATGGGCAGCACTGTATGAACAGCAAAGGAGCGCTAGCGGAGTTCAGGTGTTAGGGGAGAGGGACGCCGTGTTTGTGGGGGTCTGCGCAGGCCTGCTGAGCCTCAAAAGCAGGGAATGCTGATTGCAGCGGGGCCTGTTTATGAATCGAACACTGTATTCAATAAGACCATTGTTTTACCAAATATTTAAATACTCTGAGTTTATTAAAATTATATAAGATCAAGTAAGATATTCTACTGCCATTTGACATACATTAAAAAATTTAAATAATCGAGTAAAGTTACTTATCAGGAAATGAAAAGACTGGGAATACTGTGTCTTTTTATTTCCAAGTACAGTATTTTGTTCAATCTTTCCTGAAACTTTATCGAATGGAGTGAAATTTGAAATATGGTCCTTCTCAATTTAGGTTTTAAGAAATTATTGTATTTTAAAAGTATTTTTAAACTTTGAGATGATTGATGTTAATTTCAATGTTCTCTAACTTATTTATTTATGTAATTAATAAAAAGAATTAGATAAAATATCATTTTGGAGCGAATGTGTACAATGTCCAATTAGTTAGATTTAAATATTTAACCTGCAATTGGTTTTCAGCAGCAACAAATAACCACTTTTAGTAGAAATCTGTGCACTCTGTGCATAGTACTTAATAGATTTTCTGCTTGAAATAAAACAAAATGACAGGTACAGCTTACGGGAAGGGGAAATTGAAATGGGACATGAATTTGGCATTCTTAAGAGTCAAGATAATAAAACCTTAAACTGTAATTTAAATAACAGCTTCAGATAGTTAAAAAAAAGAAACAAAACTTCAACCTGCTAATCAAATATCTCATGATAGTTGGTGAGCCTGACAGAATAATTGCCTTCTTACTCAGAAAGTACTCGATTTAAATATAGTCATAGGTTCAGAACTGAAAGTAAACATTCTTCTAAGCAAATCACTGTTAATATCGAGCATGTGCAAACCATGGGCCCTGTGCAGAAAAAGCTGGTCTTAGATGTTCCCATCATGGTTGAGCTCATGCCAAGCTCTCCTCTGCACACTCCCCCTGCTCCAGCCCAGGTGGGGATGGAATTAGCATATGCTCTCCCTTGAAGAAGAAGTTTAAAGACCCACAAATTATTGTTAAATTTTTCATTATGCCTAAAGCCACTGGAATGCACATACAGAAATGGGAGCTGTAATCCTAAAATTGGTGGACATGATGACCCTTTTACCATCTCGGAAACTTCATGAGAATTTAAGAAAAAGTTGAGCCAATTCTCTCATGTGAATGTGTCTCTCTGTAGGAACGGCAACTTCAACCTTTTTTTTTTTTTCCAGCATTAAAAATTTTGTGTTACCTTCTTCATTTAGTTTTATTTGATTATGAATATTTTATCCATTGACTATTTATGAAAGCCACAAATTATTCTTATTTATTATAATCCCCTTGTTATCTTTCTAAACCTGAGTGTTGTTGATAAATATTTTAATCAATTTTATTAGAGTTTATAGATGTTTAAATGGTCAATGATATAAGTAGAAACATACACAATTTGGATATTTAAAACAATAATAGAGTAATACACATTTTCATTATTCCTCCTTCTATTGAAATTGTTGAAGTTGGCCTGAAAACTCGGATACCGGAGAAACTCCTACACTTCTGAGTTCCAGCAAAGGGTTACAGAAGGACAGACACTCAGTATCCTTTTCAAGGCGTGTTGCTTTTTCCACGTGTTGATAAAATCCAGAGTCATTGTATTCCCCTGCTACTCCACGGGGAGAGTAGTATGTAGACATTTTCAGCCATACACATCTCCTGATTTATTACATATATTTGGAAAACAATACTTTCTCTGTCCTGTAGGACTTTAGATCTCATACAAGTGGTGCTATAATCCCTCATAGAGGTGCCCTTTTCTCTTTATCTGGATATGTTCAAGTTAGTTTTTGCCTCTCAACATGTTGATGAGGGGAAGCAGTTAGTTTGCCATCCTAAAATATGCCCTTTGGATTATGATTATTTTAGAACAGTAATTTTTAAGAAACAAATGACTTAGAAAAATAACTTTGACTTTCCCCACACTGCCTAAAAGACTTTAGACACAGGAACTGCTCCTGGAAGGAAGCTATCATCACAGATAAACAGAGTTTAATATGAACTAGTGTGCAGTAGACAGGCAAGAGCCTAGAAAGGCGCTTTTGATCCAAGCTCTCTTTGTGTCCCATTGTTCAAGATGGCCCAGCAAACATTTGTTTTTCAAACACTTGAAAATGTTGCCTTCCTACCCTTTGAAGTCCCAAGCCACTACATCCACTACCTTTATCCTTAGCTCGAGTGGCAAAAAAGCCTTACCTGTGCTGTCTGTCCAAGAGGGTCTCATACTCGTACAAAACCCCCAGATACATCGTGTATGTGATAAATGTGGTCATTTTCTCCTGTTCCTATGACTCCTGTTAATTTGATTATTCATCCAGCCAGAAGAATTTAGGAAAACAGAGAGAAAATTCTTTTTTTTCCTCCCAGATAAATATTATTTAGAGTTTTATATTGGTGAATATATTATAATAATTATTTGATTTTCTATGTGTACTTGATATTATAATGGTTGGTTAGAATATTTGTATTTCCTCTTGTGACAGTCGACCAGAAAAGTTAGTATCTCAACACAAAGTTGGTGATTTTTAACTATGATGCAGTAAGTGTCTGTAAATGTTTTTTGTCTCCACCCTCCATGACCATTTATATTATGGGCCATGAAATAAGAGTGAGGAAATAAAGAACTAGCTTAGGATGAGTTCCTGTTTATAATGAGCATGTGATTTTCTAAGAGCTGCTGTGAAAAATTGCTTATTATCTTCCCTTTTGTTTCTTATAGTTAGCGATCATTTTTTCTATTGCCGATTTCAGCACCATGCCAAATTCTGAGAATTATTGTTTCAGACTTTCGTTTGCTTTGCCGCTAGACCTACCCCTGATATTGTAGTGACAACATCCTTGCTTTATTCCTATCTGCTTGAGATTCTATTTTTCTGGAGGGTCGTAAGAAGCAGGAATGGGATTAAAGGAAGCAGTTGCAAATAAAGCAATTATTGGTTATATCAAGTGTGGGCATAGTCCTGACACTAAGGATATCTGACTTAGCTTTCAGGATATATTAGTTAATGTTCAGACAAGTGGCTCTAACAAACAGACCCCAAAATATAGTAACGAAAGCTATGTAGAAATGTATTCATGATTTGCATGAAAGAATAGAAGATTATGTCCAGACTGGTAAGGAGACTCCTATCTCTGTGTTCAGGGCAGTTATTTTGACTCATCTCCAGGCCACTGGGCATTAAAAAAAATGTGGGGAAGCACAAATACATTCCTCTGAAGGCAAACCTAGATGTGGACATCACTTCTTCTCACATCCCATTGACGAGAAAATGAATACATATGTCCCCAATAGGCTGCATAAGAGGCCGGGAAGCATAGCGTCTAGCCATGGCCAGTTCTGTTATTGTACAGGGGAGGGATACATATTAGTGGATCCCAAAGCCAAAACAACCAGCGAGGCAAAGAACTGGTAGTGATATATTGTAGATCGGTATGGACAAACAGTCGATGCGTTTTCAGCACCAATGCAACCTCTTATCCACAAGAAAAGGTATGGTCCAAGAGAAAGTTCAAAGGAACAATGGAAGAATACCTTAAGCAGACTCGGTCTGATTATCAGACTTTTCAGGAGGGCCTGGGGAAATATTCAGAGTGGCCTGAATTATTAAACTTGGAAGTGGATGAGTTAAAGACACAAGCACACACACACACACACACACACACACACACACACACACACACACTAAAACAGGCTCATTAGACTTTTGCTTCCATGATTCTTGGACTGGAGCTTCAGGCTTCCATCAGCCACCAGAGACAGTACTTCAGATCGAGACTGGATTATTGGCGAAAGGACAAAAGTAGGATACACCTGAGGAAAGATAGTTTATTCTTTTCTTAAGCTTCTCTGCATCCGAGACATAGAGATTAAAAAACTGAGTTAAAAGTAAGTCAGAACAATAATCTTCTAGTTTGCTTGTTTAAAGTGAGCATCATTTTCAGGCTAAGAGCTCTGTTCTTACTTAACATTGTGGCCATGCTACCCACTGAGGAATCTTCTTTCCTGTGGCCTTTCCATCACTTTACCACAAAATACTGAGCTTCATCAGATCCTCAGACCTTGAGCATTTCAATACGAAATTCCATAATTTTTCCTTAAATCTGACTAAACCTAAGTTTTATTCGTTTAATTAAACTAACATTATACTCAATTATCCCTTTCCTTTATTTTATCTATTTTTGTAACCAGCATGACTCACAACTCTTCTCCAATATTTCTGTTTATGAATGTGTCAATAAATGTCAAAAGAAAGCATTTATTAAGAAGATAAAATAATCTTTGAGAAGTTATTAAAATGTTATGAACAAAATGTTTAACTTTCTGCAACTTATTTGATGTTTTCTGGTATATATATTTTTTCTTACTTTTTCTGATATCTGATAAAATGGTTACTAGCACCTGTTTTTCGTTTTCTCCCATATAATCCACTACAGAAAAATTACGTGTGTGTGTGTGTGTGTGTGTGTGTGTGTGTGAGTGTTTGAGAGAGAGAGAGGGAGAGAGAGAGGGAAAGAGGGAGGGAGGGAGGGAGGGAGGGAGGGAGAGGGAGCATGAGGCTTAACAGCCTCCACGGAGACAAGTGAATTGCAGCAGGAGGCTAGATTGGGAGAGAGTTTTAAAATTTTGATCTTAGAACCACATTATCTTGGGAATGGCCTAGCTTGCCATCACCACAGAAATCTGTAGCACTGTCCTAATAATTGGCCCTGATGGCCTAAATTACTAATGGGATGGGCGTACAAAGAGGTGGGGAGTTCACTGCTCCATGTTCCCCTCCTCTAAGCCCAAGGACTAAGTGCTTTTTTTTCTAAGAGTAATTTTTGTATAAGAAATGCCTAATGATCTCCCAGGAACTATTCACTCATTCTTCTCTTTAATAATAGAGCCACCTGAATTTTAGCAAGGCACATTTCTGCCTGAATAGATACTTCCCTTGCACCTAGATGTGGTTATGTGGTACAATTCTGGTCAGTAGAATATAAGTGGAAATGGTGCTTAAAACTTCTAGATCACACCTTTAAAAAGGAAAAATTCTTGTCTTTCCCATGTTTCGCTTTCTTGCTGGCACAGAGACAACCAGACACCATAACCATCTTGGACCAAGGGCCACCTTTGACACTTAGTCTTTCAGTGGCGTCGTGGTGCAGAAATGACCTCCTAATTCCAGACAACTCCCCTTGAACTATTCAGTGAGAAAGGAGCAAGATTCTCTTGTGTATAATTATTGTAACTTTAGGTCTCCTTGATATAGAAACTTAATTTAGACCCTACATATCCAGAACCAGAGGAGTGATCAGGCAGGATGGTAGGCAATGGCATTGATCAAAAGCTTTGGAAGATTCCTGAGATTCTTCAACCTGGGGCTTATTATGTCCCTTATTTCACTAGGAAGGACACGACTAGGACCTACCTCCTGTAGTGGCATTACTAAAAGGGTAAGTGATACCACCAGGGGAACACGAACACTCAAGAAAAAATAATCATACCTGAGAAGTAAGCCCACTCTAAAGAAAAATAACAAATGCAACACATGGTGTGGAATTTTTTAAATGAGAAGAATAAGAATTCAGGTTAATTGTAATATGTAAACTTCCTGGAAGTTTATTATAGAAGAATATTAGTAATTAAAAAAAACAGAAAAAGTAATGAAATAGAAATTTTACTTATAGTGGATGAGATAAAATGCTGGTAAGAAACAGTTAAATAGTGAATAAATGACCTGGAAAATCATATTCACAAAATTTTACAGATGACAACAGGAAGGATAAAATAAATATTAGGAAACCATGGGAAAAGAAATAGAACTATGAGTATTTAGACATAGGATACCAAAATGACAACAAATGTTTGAAGAAGTAATGATAATAAACTTATGAAATTAATACAGTTTAAAATCTCATAAGGGGACAACTTATAGAATGTCAAAATCCCTAAAGAAAATATATAATTACACATGTTATATTGAAATTTAAATGTGTCAGACAAGGAACAAATTCTAGAAACTTCTAGAAAATTCTTGTGGATGTTTGTGCATTTTTCCAAATGAACAGAAACTGCTAGCCAAAGGTAACCATTCACTCTATAAAATTAGTATAATCTCAGACCAGATAATACAAAAGGGAAAACTGTAGATCCATTTCTCTTATGAATATAGATGAGAACCCCTAGATTAAACAATACTTAAGTGAGTACAAAAAGTTCTGAAATTAATGCATCATATTCATAAAATGTATCCCAAAACACCTATTCTGATTCAACATTTAAAAATATTGCTATTATAATTTTTCTCATTAATGGACCGAAGTAGAAAAAGAGTATATATCACAGATGTAAATAAAGCATTTGATAAAGATCGATAGTTTAAAAAATAAACAGCAATGTAAAGAAAGAAAGTTTCCTAATATGGCAAAGATTATACACCAAATACCTACAGAGATATGTTACATTTAAGAACAGGAGAAATATAGGGCTCTCATTAGCATAGTCACTGTTTAGCTTAGTACCGAATGTCCTGGTTACAGGATAACAATAATGGAAGTAAGGAAGGGTAGGTGGGAGGGCCAAAAAGAGAAAGAGAGAAAGACAAATATGGAGAGACAGAAAAAGAGATAATGAAGAAAGAAAAAAAAGAAAAGAAAGGAATTAGAGTGTAAGGGTTGAGAGAGATTAGATTAAAATGTCATTATTTACAAATGATAATCATCTACATAGAAAAAATCAGCATCAAAAGTTACTTGATTTGAGTAGAGTTTGGGTTGAGTAAGTTTTCTAGCCTTAAGATGAATATATATGTGTATACATTTATATATATATATCAGGAACATTTTTCTACATTAACAATAATCTACTAGAATATAGAAATAAAATAAAATACTATGTCAATACTATAAAAATTATTGGTAGCAGCATTGAAAGCAAGGCTTCTGTCTGTTGCAAGGGTGTGAGGCGTTGCAGGAAGGACGCTCGGCTGCTTGTAACACTGGGGAGTTTGTGGACCAAAGAGGGCAGCTTCAACGTGTTAAACTCTCAAGTAAAGTCAGAGACAAGAAACTAGGGAAAATTCTTTTTTTCCTTTTAGCTACAGGATTTATGTCCTTGAAAATCTGATTTGTAGTTTTACTTTTACATAGTACATGTTAGATTTAAATCTCTCCAAGTCTTCTATATAAAAATAAAGACATTGATTGTTGCAGAGTGAGATTTCAACATTCAAAATGGACCCACTTGGCACAATTGAAGGAAATCTGTTCTAAGGTGACTTTCGGTGTCTAATCAAACAAGTAGCTGTGAAATTTGTGTGCTGACATATATTTCAAGTTCTGCCTCATTCAGAAAGCTACTAAATAAAATATAAACATACTTTAAAAATTACTTCTATGCTAAATCTCTGCTTCCTAATTTTGTTAGTTTGAGATCTATGTACTCAAAATATTAATGAGAACGTATCCACGTAATATTTTACTCAAGAACCTATATCTTTAATTGCACAAACAGCAATTTGTTTCAAAATTTATTTCAGATATTAAAATGACATATTAAGAAACACAAGGATATTTGAGTAATAAAGCAAGCATCCAAAATGCCAAGTTAAAATAAATGCTTCATTAATTAATCTGAAGGAATGCAGGTTTTAGTTCTTAAATCAGAACTTTTCACTTCGATATAGTTACAATGAAACAAATGAAAGTAGTACAGTTATTTATTTCATAAATAACCTCTATAGTTCAACAAAAACGTTTCTTAGTCTGGAGGCAAGAACATTGATTGGGAATCAGGACTTCATTAATAAATCTCAGGAACTCGGTTATATTTTACACTACTGCAAACGCTTCCTGTTTTGCAAGCATTAACTCTTCGCTCCTAATCTACTTTCTAGAAGTCCCCATGGGGTGCCCTCTTCAAACACATTCCTAATTGTGTCACATCCATGCTTAACATTCTTTAATAACTTTCCACTGTCCTTAAGATGACAACTAAAATTCTTCCTGCCGCATGCAAGGCCTTGCCTGCTCCGAACGCGGCCATCCCCTCTACAGGCGTCTTTCGCTGGCCTTGCCCTCCATTGCGGCCCTGCCGACCTTTTGCTCCCTGAAGTACGGGAGGCCCTGGCCTCCACGGAACCTGGAAGAAGGCACTAAGGTATAGGCAGAGAATCGTAGGGTCTTTCCTTTACATCACTTTGCTTCCTTTTGTATTTTATTAATACACACTAGTCTGTGTATACACACTTGATGACACATATACACATACAGATACACACAGGCAATTTGGGGCTGCATTGTCTAAACAGACATAGCTCCAGAAGTTTGAGATGCCTTAGGGCAAGCCAGAGAATAATGTAGAATGTGTTTCTAGAACATCGATTTACCTCAGATCTTTTTTTGGCTAGAAATTTTTATGATTTCAAACACTGTGTATATATTATAGGCACTGCCTTTTGGCATCTCTGGGCCACTCTGGAAGAAGAAGAGTTGTCTCGTGCCACGCATTAAATACATAGCGACACATAATCACAAAAGAATCTCATAATGTTTTAAGTTAATTTACGATATCATGTCTGGCCGCGTTCACGGCCATCCTGGGCTGTGTGTGGCATGCAGGCCGCAGGTTGGACACCCTCATTAGAGCGCAGAGTGAGCATTAAAACAAAACAAAACAGAACGAAATGAAGCTAACTTCGCCTTCACAGAGCACCTTTGAGTCAAAACCTAACACTCCTTTGCTCTAGGGAATGCGTCAGTGCAGCATGAGAAGCATCACTTCAAACAGCTACTATGATTTTACGCTGTTCACTATTGCTAGGGGTTTTATTGACTATATTGAGACAATGCACTGATGACAAAATTCAGTTTCATTTCACTGACAGCATTAGACATTTGCTCAGCCTGGCCAACAGGAACTCCCACGACACGGCTCTCCAATGGTACTCCGGCCTCATTTTCCAGGACACCACTGTAGCCATCCCATCCTCGGCGATATTTAACTCTTGAATGTTCCTATATAATCACAGATAATTAAAAAGCTGAATGCCAATAATGGGTCTTGCCTGTTTTGTTTTTATTATTTTATACGTGCCAAAAATGTTTAAGCTTTGAGGGATAAAGTCAGGTTCTAGAAGCCATAAATGAAGTGGGTGGTCAGACCAGGCATAGAATCCAGGTGTTATGACTGTCAATCACCATTTCTTACTCTGTTCCCTGTCACCCCACTCATTAAAGAGTCCCTGCTCTCCTGGACCTGGTATGTCCTTCCCTCTTCTGTTACAATCCTACCCATATTTCAAGAGAATTATCCGTAAACCTTTTTTGAAATCAAATAAATTCTGATATGTATTGTAATGAATATCATTGATTTTTTATTATGCAAAGGGACTAGCTACCTTAAACTTCAGCTCTTCAAAGTATTGCTCATTTGTATAATTATACAAATGCATTTACTTTTTAAATTTATTAATAGTTTGATTAGAATCATCTAAATGTTCTCAAAAGTATGAATGAATACCAGTTAGGCAAATTGATCTTTTAGGAGAAAATGCCTTCTCAATCACTCTGATTTCAGATGAATTTTATGAGCTTTTCAAAACTGAAGAGTATTTGAAATATTAGTGCAGCTGTTAATTGTTACATAGAATTCCAATTATTTGCCCTTTTCACTTTCCTGAGGAAACAGTAGGCTTTTCAAATAAGAATGTAATGGAAATGAGACAAATCCAACATTTCTTAATAGGCGTTTTTCACATAGATTAGTCATAATATGAAATTACTTCTAACAAGCTCTACTGATAAAGGTACAGCCAATTTAAGTATAGAAAGTGGCCCTAAAGGAAGCACTGAATGATGGAAATTGTTTTAGAGACTGAAAATCAAGTAGTTTTACTTTCATTGTCAAGTACAGTTTCTTTATTGCAAATCAAAGAAACTTCAGAGTTGCTTTCATTGGTCAAATACATTTATTAACAAAAGTTTCTTTTTCAAGGGCATTAAATAATGTGATTGAAAAATGACTAATAGGTAATGTGTGGATTTTTAATTAGGTGGCTTCTGCCATCCCTCAGACTCTACAAAGGAAAATTTAAATTAAAGAACTTTAATGAAGAAAGTAATGTTTTTCTTAGAGGCCTGTGATTTATTCTTTCCCCACTCTTTCCATGGTTCCTTTTCACCCCTACAGTTAATTACAGGTACTTCACATTTCATTGCCTTTTCAGGAATTGTGCAATTCATCACTCTGCCATATTTTGGTCCTGAACCCTAACTTCTCTGTACTTACGATCATTGATGGCCTCTTTGACCTTCAGTGTGGCTCTCTTTCAATGTGCTGGTTCAGTGGCAGCACGTTTGACCTCTCAAAGGGCCTTTCACCCAGCTGAGTTAAAATTTACAGCTAATTGGTGAACCTCAATCCCTCACGGCTAATTAGCCCTGCTCTGTGTCTGGGATTGCATGCCTTGGCATGTCTATAGTGCTAATTATGAAATGAAGGGATGCAGTGTATAGATGGAGTAATTTTAAAATTTTCCTGTACATTGGGTATCCAAATCGTTATCCTTAGGACAGAAAAGTCACATCCTGTTGTTCTTTGTTATTAATTATGAATAAATGATTCAGATTTATTTTCACTTAATGGGATATGGACCCCATATGTGATTAAATGTTCACAGATACTACAAAGTTGAAACTAGGATTGAATCTTCATGCGTGATGAGTCTGGGAAATATAGGAATGAATTGAGTTGCCTGCACTTTTGCGGGGAATCACTGGCAAGAGAGGATATCGACAACTTCAAGTTCCGAATCACACTCACTTCAGCATCAAGGTAGGGACCCTAGACAGCTGTTAGAGAGACGAGAGAACTCTGACCTTGCTCCTTACACAGGGTCCCCGGGGGCCTGAATACCGGAACCAAATATTTGTGTTGTTCCTACCTCACCATAGGTGCCATGCACGGTGAGTGAACAATTCCAGCAAGTTTTTTGGTAGTTTTTTGAAGCGATCCTTGAAAGTATTTACATGTGAGTAAGCAGACAACCTATTTATTTTCATTGCTCTGATTTCCTTTTTTCACTGTTCACATAGCTTTGGACACTAATAAAAGGAGGAAACATAGGGTTTCAAGTTGTTTATTCTTTCTACAAAATTTAAAAAATATATTACAGACGTGGAATAATAGGGTCTAACACAACACATGTTAGGAATATTATAGGCCTTTAGGAGATATTTTTAAAAGTGATTCTATACTATAGTAAACCTTCTGATATTAGATATTTATTTCAAAAATATGCATTCAAACTGACCTTATTCTCTAAAATGATTTATACTTAAAATGTTGGGAAACAATTATTACCACATAAGCTCACTGTGTTTTGTCATGTATGTTATACTACATAATTTTCTCTGTACATAGTTCTTATGTATGGGTATGCATTGTAAAACATGGGAATTTGAAATGACTGTGATTTAATAGGTTAAGAACTCTGATGAAAAGAGTAGGAAGTATTCAGGGACAGACAGGTGGTATAAGCAAAAAGATGGAAATTCTGAGAAAAAAATCAATAGGAAATTCTAGAAATCAAAAACACAGTAACAGAAAGAAGGAATGCCTTTGAGGGACCCGTCGGTAGGCTGGACATTGCCAAGGAAAGAATGAGTGAGCTTAAAGGTATGCCAGTAGAAATGGCACAAGTTGAAGAGCATTTACTGTAGTATGATTTATATATTTTATAAAGTGCTGCATCTGGATTTAGTTACTGGGCCTAAGGCCATCATGCTTTTCTTTTTTTCCCAATTAATTTGGGGAAACATTGATATCTATTAGGGAAATTTTTAAAAACTTTCCCCCCCCTGGTATTTGTGTGTTGATACAGAATTGGTGAATGGAGAAATCATGTGAGAGCTGAAGTTCATATAATGATGACCGCCCAGACATTCTAGAGCACACTAGACAGATGGAACAACACGCCTGACCTGGGCCCACGGGGAACCATGCAGTGGTTAGACACAGGCTCTACCTCTTACTGGTTGAGTGAGTGTGGATGAACCGTTCTGTGAAAGGCAGTATCGCGCAGCGATGAGAAGACTCCTTTCCGGAGCCATATGATCTGGTTGGAATCCTGATCCAATCATTTAGGAGCTTTGAGACCATGGCCGAGTTACTTAATCTCTCTGTACCTGAGTTTTCCTGTCACTAAAGACAGGATAATGTTATATACCTTATGGGGTTGTTAAGCAGGTTAAATAATTTCAAATATAAAGCCAGACTGCCAGTTTCAACCCCCATGGGTAAAGAACTTGAAGTGGTCATTTCTATTCTTAAAACAAGAAAAAAGCTGAACAAATGGAAAATCAGTGACTTGTCTTTGGTACATCTGAGACCTGGGGTTGCAGAGTAAACTAATACCCTAAAATCTAGAGACACAGGTGAATCCAAGGTCATAGCTGAGCTCTCCTAAATCTGATTGAAGTTACTGTTACCACGAACTGGCAGAAACACTTAAACAGTAATTCTGACAAATCATTGGTGGCTGAATGAGGGCCTAGGCCACAGTCTTAACTGGGCCCCCTCACTTTAATGGCTTTTACCATCAGGTGTAAGGAAGTAAACAACCAACAAAAATCATTTCACATTTCTGGCGGAGGATTGGGAAAAGTAGCCATCTGAAAGACACCCGAAGTGCCATCCGTATCACAGGAGAAAACCTTCACCCGAGGCCGATCTAGTCTGGGGGCGTGGCACTTGCGCTGCTCCAGCCCTTCCATCCTCCCTGTCCCACCGACAGTGGCAGGGCAGCGTGGAAACACTGCGAGGTCACAGTCCAGGGACATGGGCCCACCCAAAGACTGAGTTTTACCCAGAAGATTATAGAATGCTTCACCGCCCCCACACCTTACCCCCCATCAGCAGGGCTCTGGCATCGGATCCATGGATTGAAGCTGAGAGCTGCGACCCCCCAAAAACAAGAGCACTGGGGGAGTTTGAAACCCTTGCAACTACAGCTAGAGCAAAGGTTAAACACGGTTCAACTCCCAGCCAGATTCACTCAAAATCTCACATGAAGGCATTTCACCTCAGTTCCTGTTGCCTGATGAGTTATGTTGGCTCTCAATGAAAAATTATAAAACACATTAAGATGAATAAAAAAATATACAGTGTGAAGACACAAAGTTAGCATCAGAACCAGATTCAAATATGATATAGGTTTTGGAATGACCAGACAGGAAGTGTAAAGTAGTTATAGTGATTGTGTGAAGGACCTCAGAGAAAAGAAAGTAGGTGATATAATACAAGAGGGTTATCAGAGATGGGGAGTCAAGAATTGGGGATACCTATTTTGTTAGAAGATGCCTGCAATACTATGAGTCACTTGCATGTTATTTGAAAGCGGACTTTGGTTCGTTGTAAATTTATCTTGCAACTCTTACGACAAGCATTCAAAAGTAAAAATGGTTAAGTTTTAAAAACATTTTCTGGCCAACAGGAGGAATGTATGTGAGTTTTTCTGTTTGCTGTTGATAATCACAAGATAAAGATAGTAATAGTTCTTAATGTATGGAGTCACTTTATAAATTAAATAAGATCCTTTATGTGTTATATGCATGTGCATTTATATATACATATGTGTGTGTACACATATGTGTCTATATACACATACACTATTGGTTCTGTTTCTCTGGAGAGCTCACGTACTGGCTTTGACAGGTAAAGCTCTGTGCCCACTTCCTTTTCCACCTGCTGGTGCTTTTCTTGGACTGCAGGAGCTTAAATCTTTGAGCTTCCTCCCTTGCATTTACTACAGCAAAATTCCATCTTGATTCAACGGATACATGTATATGAATAGCAATGCATATATAATAAAATTATAGAATGCCATGGAATACGTGAAAAAATATACCGAAGTATTCTATATGGTAGAAACAAACTTCCTGAATGTTAATTTGCGTATTTTAAGTGATTACCCATGTAGTTTGGAAAGACGGTTTGGTTAGTTTCTGTTTGCAGTTCCCACACGCGGCTGACCACCATCACACGAAGGGGAAACGGTGATAAGGCCTGTATGTTACACGCTCCGTAAAGCATGCAGCTCTATTTTGCTATCAGTAGGTAACATAATACAAAAAAACCCTAATCTTAGAAAAAATCATGCCTATCTTTTTGCTAAATGATGAGTGAACCCTCCAGGCAAGATAAATTAGTGCCTCCTCTGGCCTTTCATCTCCCGAGATGTCATGAGTGCCCGGGAGGTGGTGATAAGTGAGGCACTCACTCCCTCAGCCCTCACATCAGTGGTGTTATCAGCTGTGGGGCTGTGCTCACCAGGGGCTTCAATCTTCTGTATGTCCCCCTCGCCTTCTCTGTTTCCTCCTTTTTCATTTGCTCTGCTCCCTGCCCTCTACACACTTCCTGACAGCGTCCATTCTTTCCACTGTCTCCATGTGATCTGCTTGCTCTCCCACAGTGGTCAGCTCACTGAGTAAATCAAGTCATCTCTATTTTTTTTAATTTGGATATTAAAATATATATATATATATATATATATATATATATATATATATATCCTTTTCCCACTATTGAATACAGAAAAAAATAAAGACAAGAGCACACCGTTTCTCTTTTCCAGCTCTAGGGACTTTGTTTGGACTGGAGGACGTGAAACCTTCGAAGTCCCTTGGCCCTGTTTGCAGAGGGTTCGCGGGGCGATACCTGAGGCAAGCCCTTTGTGGCTCCAGGTCAACCTCCACAGAAAGAAGTCAAGCCATCATGCAGATTCTGGTGGGGCTTGGTTTAGATCAAGGTGATCATCAGAGAGATGATTCTTTTGTGGTATTTTTTTGTGTTCTGCGTTTGTACAGCTTACACCCTGAGGCACAATCTGAAAGTGAAGCAAACACTCAGGAATTACCTCCTTACCAAAAATGTCAAGGTCGCCTCTCTTGTGGGTCAGAGTAACTTCTATTTGCTGTCAGTGGAAGCGACTTTTTCGCCCTCGTTAAGAAGCTGGAAGGGCGCTGCAGCTGAGAGTGTGGTTTTGTCCGCGTGGGTCTGCGTGGGTTTGCCGTCAGCAGGGGGATGCACCAGCTCAGGGGCTACGAGAGGACTAATTGTTTGGTATTCTGTTCCTTGGATTATGAGCACAGTTGTAAGAAATAAGCCATTTTGATTTTTTCTTGTTAACCACAGGCATGAGAGGGGGGCTTGAGAGAGATTCATATGCTTATGCTGTCTTGAAAATCTGTTTTTCCAGAAAATTCTGTAAGGGAGAGAGAAACAAAGTCTAGGGAAAGGGCAGAGCGAAATGAGATCTCTGGCAAAGCTTCACTTTCATGTCATTTACAGGTAGCTGCTGGAATATAAATAGCAAAACCAATTTTTCTCCCTTGGAACAAGGTGGCTGGCTTCAATCTTCATATCATTCAGTTGTCTGCCACCAAAGGGAGTCTAACTCCCACATTTGTCAAGGCCAGGCAGCTTTTTTTAGCCAAGACTGCAGGCTTTACTCATTAGTCCCAGTATTCACAGCAGAAGAAAGGGTATTTGGGCCATGCCATACCCACTTATTCTAGCAAGGGAACCTCCTTAATGTGATAAAGTGTACCTAAAAAACCTAAGCAAACAGCATAATTAAGGAACAAACGTTATGTTTTCACTTGGGGATCAGAAATGGTCAGTAATGCACCTGTCACCATTTTTTCTGCATCGTGTAAGAATTCTTAGGTAGTTCAACAGAGAACAAAGTTCATTTTAGTTTTCATTGTAGTTGTAGAGCTGCACACACAGTTGGGGGTAAATTTGTTACGGGCACCCAGTCTAATACAATTATTTTCTGAAGTGCACAGCAGAGAATTATACCCTAAAGCAACACACAAACAATTTTTATTAGAAAAATTACCATCAAATCTCTTAGTAATAATTTAAAATAAACAAACTTAATGTGATTTTTGAAAATTCATAAGAAAAATATTCCTCAGTAATTTAATACATACCGAGTGAGGCAAAAGTGGGTTTACAGTTCATACGGAAAACACACAATAATTAATAAATAATAATACCATGATAAACTCTGTGTTTCATGTACTCACAACTATAAACCTACTTTTGTCTCATATACATTCAAAGATTTTAAATGCTGGTCAGAAAGAAAAAATATGAATAAAGACCCATCACATCTATTATTCATTATGGTATAATTAAAAAAAATACACAGTTATTAAAATTAATTTTATTTTCAGTGTAGTCTTTTTAGATTATAAGCTATAGCAAAATGATTTTACTGGAATTTTAAAAACCTAGGAACATTTGAGAAAGAAGCACTTCCCAATCAAATTCATCCTGAGATGGTGATTTTTTCATTTTGAAATGAATATTGGATTTAATGCAGACTTATATTAAAAAGTATTTACTAAACAGAAGGGAATTCTGAAAAGATGTAGGATTAAATTTAAAGTAATATCTGAAATTTCTCAGGTCACTGAAAAATGATATGCCTGATTTACAGAATATATTCAAATAATGCAGAATAGTTGATTAAATGAAATTTCAACATTCCTTTTCTAGTTATACTATATATATGTCCACACATATGCTTGTACACATGTGTGTTTATATGTACTTATGCATAACTATATATATAACTATATATAACTTATATATAACTGTATATAGTTATATACATAACTATATCAAAATATAGTCTATGTATATAACACACACACACATGTAGAGTAAAAAGGTTGGATTTCTCTTTAGTTATTTATCTCAAAATTTGTTAATGACACACAATAAAATAATTTGGTAGGGACAGTTTAGACAGAAGGAAATTGAAGAAAATTCAATGAACTACAATAGCAGTTTTCTACTGTTGCTGTAACAAATCACCACGAACCTTAGTGGTGTGAAATAATACACACTTAGTAGCTTACATTTCTGAGATCCGAAGTCAGAAATCTCTTTCAAAGGGCAAAATCAAGTCTCACGCAGGCCCAGCCCTTCAGGGGCTTTAAGGGTCTAATTTTTTCCCAGCCTTTTCTATCTTCTAGAGGCCACCTTCATTCCCTTGCTCATGGCACCTTCCTTTGTTTCAAACCCAGCAGCATAGCATCTTCTGTCCCCTATGCCTCCATTGTCTCTCTCTCTCTCTCCTGACCCCCCACCCTTCCTCCCACCCTGCCTGTCTCTTCCTTTCTCTCTCCCTCCTTCTAGTCTCTGCTGCCATCATCATGTCACCTTCCATGTCTGTGATCATCCTGCCTTCCTCGTACAAAAATCCTTATGATCACAAGGGTCCAGCCTATAACCTGGGATAACCTCCCTATCGCAAAATCTTTAACTTAATCACATCTGCACAGTCTTCTGGCAACATATGGTAATGCATTCACAGGTTTGGGGATTAGGACATAAACATCTTGGAGGGACTGTTATTCGGTCTACCATAGGTGTATTATAAATATATCATAAAAAATAATGTCAAATCTGTGAGATATAAAACTAACTGTCAGTCCTATGAGAAAAAGGAATTTCAAATGATGATGTAAGAAATAAATAAAATATGTATGTAAAATACATATGTAAGAGAATTTTAAAGTCAACATTATATTTTAAATCAAGTGGATGGTAAAGTTGAAAGTCGTGCAGCCAAACTGTGTGTTATAAACAGGGCTGGCTCATGCTGCAAAGCACATTTGTCTCCGCAGACTCGCACAGAAATGGCTGTGAACTTTTATGCATGATAGCAGTTTCTTTTTGAAATGATGAAGAATTTCTTTTAGAAGTTAACCTTTAAGGAACTAATGTGCATTCTGTTTGAAGAGTTTTTTGATTATAGTAGCTAAAGGAGTAGGTATTACAGCTCACCGTGAATGGCGCGGCTTTATAAGACAACATGCAGCTTGGAAATGTCATTTCTGAAATAAAAAGACTTTAGCAAATATTTAAGAAATAACATGTCTTTTAAGTATTGAAATTCCTTTAAGCCTCTGTCTTTTATAGTACCAAATGGGGGAAGAGCAAATGCATTTATCTTTTATTATTATTAATATTATTATTTAAACACATATTTAAAGAATTGTATAAATCTTTAATTACCTGAGAAATATGGATTATATTAATGAATACTCTTTTACATGGAATTCAAATCATCTAAGGAAAATATTATCCCTCTGCCCCTCACCTATGTTCTAACGAGAGCTGCATTTTCAGGAGTCTGCATAACATAGGGGTGGCAGAGAGCAAAGTGTGGAGATGACCTACGAGTGGGGGGCAAGTGGAGATCAGGGACAGATAAGGTTCTTGTAGAGAGGAGGGCGGGAGGCAGCCAGACAGCACCGGGGTGCTCTGGGGTGGGAACGGTAGAGCTTTCATTTACGTGGGAAGAGCGCAGGGACCAGGGAGTGTGGGAAGACAAGGGTCCCTAATAAAATCTGTCAGGAAGGCAGAAGACATCCAGATGTGAAGAAACGTTGGCAAAAACAAAATGAAACAAAACAAAAAATAGACAGGGGGAGGCTAAGAACAGTATTGGAAATTGAGAAGCCGAAGAACTGATATGTACAAGCCATAAATGAGAACTAAGAGGTGGGGGGATGAGGGGATGGGGTGCAGGCTGGAGGGGAGAAAGGGGAGAAAAAATGGGACAACTGCAATAGCATAATTAATAAAATATACCAAAAAAAAAAGAGTAAAAGGAAAAAAGGATTGGAACAAAGCATGGGGACTAACATTGATTTATTGCATGGTGTACAATATCACTTTAGATATTTTAGTCAACAGTAAAAGGAATTATTAATTCATATTCTTTCATAAATATCAACAAACTGACGTGGGAAAATGGTAGTCTGGATTTTCAATTTAGCACTCTCCAATGTCAATGGTATTTTTTCAGCTAGCCTATTGGCTCCCTAGTTTTGACAGTTGGCATACATATGTCTTTATGTTTCTTGTCCAGCTTTCTGAGTCATTTTTTGAAAACTCTCATTTGCATGTAGCACAAAAAGAATGCATTTTAAAAATTGTATCTAATTTTTATAAATCAACATAGACTTAAGTCCTAACAACCATCTGAGTTAATGGCATATTTTGGTTTTGTTTCTAATATTTTTTTCTAAGTTGATGACTTAGGTCATGCTTTATTATTATTATTATTTTTTTGATTTAAAAAATCTGTTGATCTTGCTCCACTAACTTCTGGGGGGAAAAAAATCCTTGCTGGGAGAAGTATGATGCCGGATTATTTACTTAACTTTGTAGCACTTCTCTTGTGAAATTTTTCTTGAGTGTTTTCTCAAAAGGGCCAGTGCATGTTTCTATGAAAGCATGTGTTATACTATATTGCAAACTAGTCTTTAATAAACATCTCTGTAACCTTTTCTACTACCTCACTGTCAGTTGCTAAGATATTCGTTTTGTTCTGGTCTCAACGACAGGCATAGTCTCTGACATATAGGAGATGCTCCATGCAATTTTGTTTGGTAGAAAAAAAAGAATGATATTTAAATTTATATGAGGGATGCCAAGTGCTTTTCATTCAGTAGTTTTTGATAGAAATATGCTGAAGGTAAGAATTAAGAAAATCAGAAATGGAAAATAACTGCTGAAAAAAAAATTTCTTTTCTGTTACAGTTTTATACATAGCTCCTCTGCCTGAAAATTCAAATATACATGAAATGATTTGTCCTGTATTCACAATGTAGTTTTGCAAATGCATTATCATACTTGGTTTCAATAATTTGTGAAACAAGCTTAATATTTACTAGCTATTTTGCTAATGAAATATATTAAGGCCCCATCCTTAAAATTGATCATTAAATTTTTACAACTTAGTAGATTTTCTCACCTGCTGCTTCTTACAAATACACTGATGGTTTGCAGTGCTAGGAAAGCTCTCTACATCTCTGCACGGGGATCCAGATGGCCCTTCACCATGACCTTTGCCCAATGCTATTAGCACCCAAGGGAGCTGAGAAGCTCTGGCTCATTACCCACAACTAGACGTTTTCTACTTCTCTGTCACTATGGCTAAGTGG
This sequence comes from Mormoops blainvillei, assembly GCA_004026545.1. NCBI lineage: Eukaryota > Metazoa > Chordata > Mammalia > Chiroptera > Mormoopidae > Mormoops > Mormoops blainvillei. The sequence goes on from PVJD01007374.1 coordinate 60,222, forward strand.
CAGTGAATGTCTAGCACAATGGGTATTTGCTTGAACCTATGATCCATGAAATGCTGTCTCTTAAAATACAACTACCACCCACTAGCAGAAGCTTCTCCCTATGCATTTATAATTCAGTCATTCTTCTTCATTAAAAATCATGCTCTTATCTTAGAAATATTGTATTTAATATTTTTATCTTTCCCAGCTAGCAGCAAGTAAGGATATTATAGCCTAAGAAAAAATAAAGTTATAAATTCAAATAACCCAGAGATTAATTCTGCATATTTATTGTTCCTGATAAGTTGTCACAATGTAATAACTCCATAAACACTAGACGAACTTGTAATTACCCTTCACTTTCCAGAAATCCTGGTACTGAGCATCTCCTCCGGTTACTAGAAAGCTCTATGACATCTCTAGACAGGTTTAATAGTTTCCTCTGAATTTGACTAATGAAAGTCAGTCTTTCAGAATCTGATCTATTCTGGGCAAACTGATAGAACAGAAATTGTAGGTAGGTTTATGGAAGAACAAAGTTTGCTGATCAAACTAGGGCACAGGGTGTGGCGCATATTTCTTATTTTGTGCTCCCATAGGCGACATATAAAATGTGCCTGGTGTGATTTTTTAAGGGTTGTCTTTTGTCTTGAAGGACATTCACAGTTCTCCACTCATTATAATGTCAGAACAGTAGAACGAAGGCTGAGTGCCTGTGACTATTGATAAAGTAAGTTCCTATATCCGGACAAAAAATATGGAGGCTACCCCAGTGGCCGGGCCCGCATCAAATCTGAACGTAAGCCAGCCACACTTCAGGAAGCCGGCAAGAAAATCTCATATACGCAAATCGCGATCCTCCAACTCGCCATGAACTAGCTTACCTTACTCTGAAAAAATAGGACCTGCTGGCCAAAAAGTAATGCCTCACCTTCCAGCCAGTCACGCCCCAGTTCTTGTTGCCTTTTGTAACACCCTCCTAAACTAGCTCTTCCTCGAACCCCTCAGGAGAATTGTTGGTAAACATTGTGCTCCCCTAACTCCTGGATTGTTTTCCCTTGAATAAGGATATCAAACTAGCTACTAAGTTGCTTTAGTTTTGTCACTTGACACTATTAAAACATTTATCAAAGGTTGTTTCCATTTTTATTAATTGCAAAGATTACCACAAAACCAGTCCTTCTTGTAAAAGTGTTGCATTGATTAGTGGACTAGAAGACTGTTGATAGGTCAACATTTATCAGTCCAACTAAGTAATGTTTTTTGTATGTCAGACATTCTATAATAAACTGTGTGTGTATTGGTAACTATTAGAGGTAGAAAGCCTTTTGCTAAATAGCAGAAACTTAGCGCAGTGTATTTTGAAGATCTAATGGCCTTTATTGAACAATTCATGAATCAGGCTGCATCCTATCCAGCAGTTGAAAGAAAGTAGTCGAGCTGGAGGAAAGGAAAGCATTTATAGATGAAGACAGGACTGGGGGGAGGGGGGGAAGAAATTACTAACAAAGACTACATGGTTTCAGGCAAGGTCACCCTCCTAAGAGGATCAGAAGTGGACCAGGAAATTCCAGATTTGGATGGTTAAGGGTCACATTCCTAGGGAAGGTTGAAGCTGTAATTAGGTTAGGTATTAAGGTTTGATTTGCTAACATGGGGCTTTAGTCAAATGACTGAATTTTGACACGATAGTTTCTTTTTTAACACTTTTATGGAAAATTGGGAAACCATTTTTTAAATTGATTTGAGGTGGGGGAGAGAGAGAGATAAACATCGATTTACTGTTCCACGTATTTATGCCTTTGTTGGTTGATTCTTGTATGTGTCCAGATTGGGGATCGAACACACAACCTTGGCTCATCAGGTTGACACTCTACAAGCTGAGCTATGCAGTCAGTGCTGAGCAACCATGTTTTGATGAAAAGAATACCTCCCTGGCTTTCATTCTTCTCACTACATTTTGGGGCTATAGTCTTTAATAACTAAAGTTATTTTTATTTCAATGGACTATCTTATAAATATCTTAAATCAAATTTTGACTGCATAATAGGGTTGCATGACTTCTTTTCCCTTGGGAATTACCATAATAATTTTAAATTTAATTTTTCATATAATAATATAGATGGATAAAAGAAGAGTCCTTAGATTGGGCTGTCAATATCCCATATCCAGTGCATTTTAGAAAGTATACCTGAGAAGATATAGCTCCAAACCAGGGCTAATTGGTCATCAAGCAAACACTTAGGCTGGGTTTGTACTCTACTGAAGCTCTCATCTGTGAGACTATGCCAAGTACAGCCTGACAATCACATGCATAGACACAGCCCTCAGTGTGATTTGTCCCATATTGAGCTCTACTGAAAATACTGTTTAATTATACAATAGCTCACTTTTGATTTTATATGAGGGGGTTTTTCTTTGGATTAAAGATGTTGCAGATATCATGAATATTTTTATCTGACTTTTAGGCAAAACGTTCACTTTCTTTGTATATGATACAATCATGACCATCCCTAAGCAAAGTTAACCATATGTATTAACCCAGATATTTTAAAGCCAGAGCCAGAGGCAAAGTATAAAGTCTTTGCCCTTTGGCAGGTGCAAAGCTAGGGTGGTGAGAGTGAGCAGAGAAGATACAAGGGAATATACGTAATGACATGGGGCTATGGTCTTACCTGCACATCGACTGCTTTAGTATGAGCTGCAGGTTTGTTTGCTCAGCATGTGACCTGACCTGGACAGGTTGTAAGGAGCAAATACACCTAGCACTATTCTGCAGAAGAGAACAAGGAGCTGGGGGGAGGTCCGCCAGGCCCTGTTCTCTCCAATTTCTCTTTTGCATCAATCTAAGTATGACATGGTATGAAGCTAGCATTCCAGATTACATGAACTTGCCCCTCAGAAGTTGGACAAAAAGTCAAAGTGCATACCCTGCAGTAGGACTTTTCGTATAAATCCAGAGGTGGGGGAGGTGATTTGTTTCATGTAGACACTAAGGCAGACAAAGGTGGAAGTAGGTGACAGAGGGAATCGGAGGACGTGTCGGAGGACGTGCACAATGCATGTGTCCGATAAACTTTTCTCCTTGGTGCGTCCATAGTACTTAATTCTAATGGATAAAGGCTACATGCATACATTAGGTCATAGTTTTCAATATGCCTGTTTCTCACAATAGACTTTAGAGTTTCAAAAACCTGTACCGTGCTTATAGTTGCCTCATTCATGTTTAGCATGTTGCCTAAAACCAAATAGGGTCAGAGTCAATAACTGTTGAATTAATGGTTGGTTATACGAAGTGTAAAACAAAGAGGGGCAGTAATTTTCACACAAGGAGTCAGTTAAGTAACAACGGGATCTAGCTCTCCCGTTTAAGAACAGAGAAGGAGGGAACTATAATCCTTCATGCCTTAAGCAGGTGTTTGGAGCAAGTTTGGGGCCAGTCTAAAGAACTTTCCTGTCTTTAAAAATATTTCCTGTCTTCTGTTTTATTCAGAATAGACACCAAATGGAATAAAATTGTCAAAAAGCTATTTATCAACACTTTTGAATTTAGGTAGAGTTTTGAGGTACTTTTGAAAGAAAGTAAAGATTTCAGACTCTATTCAGAGTCTCAGTGGCCTAGGCTAATAGCGGGGTCCTCTAATTAGAATTGCATAAATTGTCTAGTTATGAACATCCATCGAACCAATAAATATTCCATCCCTATACCACATGAACACCATATAGTAGGTTCACGGAAGATCATTAAAAAAATAGTATGTAGTATTCCTGTATTCCTTACTAAGTTGCCTTTCTATTTGTGAATCATCCATACAATTTTTGGAAGTCTAAACACCAGTAAGGATGGACCTATTTCAGAGCATAAGTTGGGTAAAGAATGAATAGGAGCAAGGAAAAATTTTTAAAAGCACATAATTGGCAACTATACCCTGTGTCCATCTACCCATTGTTAGCACCGCTTACCTAATAAATAACTCAAACTCAGCATGTTGGCTACTGCAGCCAGATCTCGTCCTTAATTATATAAACCTCAAGATAATATGAAAAATAGGAGTTCATAACTGGAGACATCTTCTTAAATTTTACATATTTAAAAAATAAAACATCACATTCTTCTAGGCTTTCTTTGTCACAGGTAGATGAAACTTCAACATAGCCCCTAGCACTTTGGAAATTACTAAATTAATCTAACCTTAATGTTTACTACTAAAGAGAAAAAACCTAAAAGAGTGTGTGTGATGTGTTAAAAAATAACATAGTGAGCAATAAAACTGAAATAGAAAACTGACTTTCTCACATTTATTTTAGGCTTTTTTTTGGAAACCAAAGCAAATCGATTATAATTTCAAATAGCTTTCTTGCTGGTGTGTTGCTGCTTTTGTGTTTGTTGTTAATATCTTCATTTTTCTATTAGATTACTTCCTTTTTTCCTTGTTCTTTTTCTTTCCTCTCCTGTAACCCATCCCTGTTTTTTTTTTCTGTCATCTTTCAAATCAGAGGCCTCTAAGCTCTTAGTTCATAACAGACACTTTTTGAGGGAATAAAGAAGCGACAGTTGAATAATTTAACATAAATCTTCAATGTTTGTAAGAATAATACAAACCTTATTTGTGTACCAATTCTGAGAAAACACTCTACTGATAGGAAATGACTCAAAATCATGAAATTCGTCTTTGCAAACCCCAGGAAAAGTCTGCAACAATCAGTTTCATGGCAGGCAAATCTTTATTTCATGGACCTAATATTTATCATTTTGATATTTCCCCATGTTGATATTTGATATTTTAGGTGTTCAAAAGACTGCAGATGACCTGAGATTAAAAAAAGGACTCAATATCTGTTATAATGGCACTCACATTGTATTTAGCAGAAAAGACAAATTGTTATTGCTTAGCACCTGTAGACTGAGCATGGATGGCTAGGACTTGCCCAGGATGGACATTTTGTATTGGAAGACGCCCAGTGGGGATGCGCGGGATGTAGCTGGACGAGGTCCCTTTGCCTTCTCGCCTTTTTTCTGCTCAGCATGAGCTCTCAGGCCTGTTTGCCTTCTTCTCCCCTCTCCAGTCTCACTTTTCTTTTCTTCACAGCCCCCTATGGTAGAGCTATTACGAACTCCCTACCACAATGTTGCATTTACCTGTTTTATATGACAATGGGCCGTTAGGATGCAGTAGTTCTAGTTATTCAACTATCTATTTTTAATTTTTAGGGAATCCCTAAATAAAACTCAGGTGATCTGAAAGCCACCAACTGATGGAACATACTCTGTCCCTTTGTCAGCAGTGCTTGTTGGTATCAATCTAATTAGTTCTGACATAACCATTCAAGTACTGTCTCCCATCCTTGCTTGTGTATGGGAATTTTATACATAATAAGATCTTTTAAATGTATTTAAAGAAATAGAACTTTTATACATTGAAAAATTATCTGATACATTAGAAAGGTATGTTAAAAATACATACATTACATTACAAAGCGATGTTAAAAAGATAATTTAAGAAAGTAAAATTATGGCTTGCATACAGTATAATAATGAACACATGATCTATTTATTTTACTCATGTCAGGCAGGTGTTATAACTAACCCAAAGAAAAAGTCAAAGCACCACAACTCTATACAGAGTAAAGGAATGTTGAGATGAATTGCAAATGGAAATAAAACTGGTTTTTCCAAAGCAGGGAAAAAGTCAATTCAAGTCATTACCCAAAGACTGGACAGAATTTACATACCTATTAGCGAGAACTTTAAGCGACACACACAGAGGTTGAACAGTTTATTCAGCTGAAGTGTGATCCCTAAGGACCCCAAGCCTCTCTATGGCAGCAGGGTCAGTGTTTTATAGTATCAGGAAAGTTAGCACGGACTTGTTTTTGCGTTTTTGGTTTAAGCAGCAGCTTTCAGCGTTACCGCTGAAAGTCAGTCCTGTTTTCATGTCCTTTGCTCAGGATCATTGGCACAACGCTGAAAACCATCAGACAGTACTTTTTGGAAACTGCCCATCTAAGGGAATTACCAGGTAATAACGATTCACAGGGCAGGAGAGGTGACGCAAAAGAGAAAGAAAGGGGGCAGCGGCAGAAGGCAAGGGGGGACCCGAAAACCCCGTAGCGCCTCTATGCTCATCCTTTTACAAGTCCTGCATTTGCGCAAATAAGGTTGATAATTTTACCTTCCTTTTACACAAGAAAGTAAGAAATAAAAAAAAAAAAAGTTGATAGTGAATGGCTTTAACACAGCCTGCCTCAGTGCTAGACACCCTGCAGTACTGTCCCTAAAGAAAAGCGCTTAGGAACAAAATGAACCTGTGTGGGGAATCTGTCTACCCTTACGGCACCTCCACCCATAAGGTGATTATGAGTAAGACAGTCTAAACACAAACAAAATGAAAGCACTCCAGCGACCAGCTCTGTTCCTGGAAAGAGCTGACCACAAAACATCCCCTTCCCGGGCACTGAGCAATCCTATTTTGAAATACCCCCAAACTGCTCCCTTGGCCTCTCACAGCCCACCAAGGACTGACGCTCTAACGGAAGGAAGTTGCCCCCACTGCCAAAATCCCACTTTACCACAATTCTTGCCAGTCAGAGGCAGGCTCAGTGGTTAGTGCTCCATCGCCATAAAACGGACCTCTCCTTCTCTGCTAAAACTAAAGTCGTGATGGGCAGGATTTCTTGTCTCAATTTCATCCTTTAAAGAATAAACAGCCTTTTGAAATTTTGTCTCAGGCTTAGTTTTACTTTAACAAAACATTAAGACACGTTTGTTGCCTGGCTGACGAGGGACCGTTTTAAGTAAAGAGGGCTTCTTTTCTTGGAGTGTTTGTGGAATTACCATTTTCTACTTGGTTTATTGTAAAAGAAAAATGAAAAGGTATTTTGTGAAATGTTTGCCAGGATAAGTTTCTATTTCAGCCCTTTCTACTGTGAAGTAATAGCTTTACAGGGAAATCCAATGATCAGTGAGTGGGTGAGGCAGAGACATTGATGATATGACAAGAAAATCAACACCCAAAGACTGATCTGTCCCACATGTTAGGTGGATATCATTGTTGTTGCAGGAGGAGAAATTTCTTGGATTTAACCTAGTGCCCAAACTAGAGATTTAAAGATCTGTTGTTAGAAATTGGAAGTGTTCTGTGGGCTTTAATGAGGAAAGCAAAAAACAAAAACAAAACAAAACTAATCTTATTGGTATTCTTTTGCAGAAAAAAGAAAAGCATGAAATCACTCACATAATTAAAAATCCTAGAAAATAAAAGCTTTTATGGTTGGAAGAATACACAATTTTTTTAGACAAAAAAAATCCTAAGTTTAAAATTAGGATTAAATGACTTGATTAAATAATTCATATTTTATAAATGATATTCAATTCATTCTCAGGGCTTTTCCTTTAGAATTTTATTATTTATTTTCCCATAATTTAAAATATTAAACAATAGTTCTAAATAAATAGCTTGAATTTTAAACTAAAGATCTCACCATTTTCCTATTTTATAGGGCTCTCTGTGGTAAAATATCCATTTGGTTATTCGAGACCTTCCCAGCTTCTCTAGTAAAAAGAGCTTCTAAATCACTTCTATTTCAGCAACACATAAGCTATAGGAAAGCTTAGGGCAACAGAAATGGCATAAATTTTTATTCATCAGTCTATGGGCAGTTTAACTTAATCCTTTAAAGAGATTATGAATGCATTATTGTCTTATATTTGTATGCTAATAACAGCAAGCTATAAAATATGAATTAGCATAAAATGCTTAATTAAAAGTCAATGTGACAGTAATGTGATAACTTAGAAGTTAAATTCAGATCATTTCTAATAGATGAAATAGGAACTAATTATCTGTTTTCTACTCAATAATTCTTAAATAGTGTTGGTATTAGCAAAAGTCACAGGGTGGAGATTAAGACTAACTACTGAATTTTATGGAATAAAATGATAAATTTATAAAACATGGGGTTTTTGTTTTTTTTATTTCTTTAAAGAAAACTGGGTAAAAGTATTCCTTCAGGTGAATAGATCTGAAATCCAATTGATTTAAAATTTTAGATTATAGTACAAAAATCTATATAATCTTCATTTAATTCATGTTTTTGTACCCCTCCCCCACCAATGCTCAACAAATAAAAGACAGTTACAAATATTTTGATTTTAATACTAGGCTAGGAGATATAAGGCGATAGGTAGTTGTCAGTGGAGTTTGAAATCACGCCCCTCTCCAACAATTATAAAAGTAAACAAGGTAACTGAAATTTTATTACTCAGTCACAAGAAAAGATGAAACACTGCCATTTGGGACAACATGAACAGACCTTGAGAATATCATGCTAAGCGAAATAAGTCCAACAGAAAAAGTTAAGAACCATATGATTCACTCATATATGGGAAATAAAACTGAAAGTAGCAAATGAACAAGAAAAAAATCAAACAAAAATTCCTAGATACAGACAACAGTATGATGGTTACCAGAGGAAAGGGGGGTGGGCTGGTAGTAAAGGGTAAAAATATACAAATACATGGTAATGGAAGATTATTTATTTTGGGTGATGCACATGATCTAATATACAGACCATGTATCATAGAAAAGTACACTTGAAACCTATATAATCTTATTATAATGTCACCCCAATAAATTTAATTTAAACAAGAAAACTAAAATAATTGCATGCTCATACACATTCATTAACTGTTCTTTGAACCTATTTACAAAAGAAAAAATTGCATGTACATTTCTAATAGAAAAATGCATTAAATTCCAATAATTAAGAATTTGAGACAATTTTGTTACTATTTGACAAATTAATATTTTCAGATTATCATACATGATTATTTCTTTAAAAATGACTTTTTTCAATTGTTTCCTGTGGTACAATTCATAATTACCTACATTATGCATATAAACATACAATTCTTATCAAATAATTAAAGCGGACCTTATAAATTTTATTGGTTTTTTTACTAGTATAATGACCTTATGATCATAAAAATCAAATTGAAACATTTAATTGTGCATAGTGGTAGCAATGCATTTCTTTTTATTGTCCTTTGCACACATAACACTCTATGCCCAATAATAATAATACACTACTAATAATATATCATTATACTACTACTGATGATAACATGCCGTTTGGACACCACGACCTACTTCAGGCTCCGCCTTGAGCTCCTTCTATAATTGCCAATAGAAACACCCTCCCTATATCTTGACTTCTTGATTACTGAATACATATTTCTTTCTTTAAGAAACAACTTCCTTGACTCTTCTCTCTGAATTGACTACTCTCTTTTGTTTTCCCACTCTTCTCTAAATTTTGGTAACACTGACAAACTTTGTTATCTACCTGACATGCCGTTCGATTATGAATGGATTCCTGACAATGATCTTAGTGTCAAACAGCATATGCAAGGAGAGCCCGTCTCTGACCAATGGCATCAGAAAACAGAGCCTGTGTCTGTCGCAGAATGCCGAGGTGGAACAAGGGGGAAATGTTTTAGAGAGAGAGCAGGCTCTCGTTATCATTTTAATGACTTTTGATTTTCTTGGTAGTGAATGAACCATTGGAGGATTTCACCAATGGCTTCTTATTTTACTCTAAGGTGGTGAAAAAAAAAAAAGCACATTATTGACATGAATTTTTAATAGGATGATTGACATTGCTGTGTTATGTAGAATTACAGCAAAGATGGAAAAAAAGACCAGTTAGAGATGATGGTGTTGGAAACAAACTGTTAGCTTTATCTCTGTTAATTTTCTAAGGGTATGAAATAACTCACTTCTAGACAAATGAGCTACTTAATATCACAACATGCTCAAGAGCAAGCTGATTCTGATTAAACCTCAAAGAATCATCTCTTCAACAATATATTATAAACTCTTTTATGTCAAGAGGATCTAATAAAATCTTTTATTTGATGTAGCTTAAATTAAATAAAAATAAAGTCAATATAAAGAATTATACATATTTAATATGTAAGCAAGTGTTGCTTTTTTTCATTGTTTTTGGAGTATCATATTTTTGTGTATTGGCTTATATTATTCAGCTAGTGGTAGTGATGCCTTCTGTGAAAACAGATACAGGCATATTCTTGACAATGAGCTGTGGATAGTGTCTATATTTATTCATGATATTCTCGTTACTGATTTTTTTATGTATAAACCCAGCTAGCTGGACACATGGCCTCTTCTAATCTCGAGGGATCACGTGTCTAAAATTCAAGACAATTGCATTTTGAGGAATATTTTTTGTGATAACCTGCAAGGACTAGTGAAAGCTTTTATTTCTTCAATTGTTTTAAAGAACTTCTCAGTACAGACAGCTTTCTGTAAATTATTTAAGATCCTTTACAATTCAACTTCATAATTTTATGTTCATCACATTAGGAAAAATTAAGTGGAAGATTTTTTTTAAAAATTAATAAAAGCATTGGATATTTACAGTTTTGTTTATATAACTGATTTTTTTCTAATATACAAATATTTTTCCCTATCTTAAATGCACAGTTCTACTAGAAGCCAATATAATGTTACCAAACCATTATGGTAACCTGTAAGGTGGCCCCAAATGATTCCGACCTATGGATATTCACGCCCTTGCTTGTAGACTGAACCTAGTGCCTAAATCCTGCCAGACAGAATACCACAAAACAGACAGAATGGCACTCCAGGGTCAGGTTTCAAAGAGAGCGTGGTTATCTACTTGTAGATAACTCCCTTGCCCATTCATTCTAAGGAGAGCTAACTTTCCAGGCCATTCTAAACTGGTCTGAGTGGAGCCTCACATGGCCAGGGAATGAAGGGAACCTCCATTCACTAGCCAGCAGGAAACCGAGGTCCACAGATAATAGCCCATAAGGAACCAAACCCTGTAACAACCATGTGAAATATTGGAAGCCTTCAGGTGACCACAATCCAGCTACCACACTGATTACAGGCTGGTCACCACACCAAGCCAAAGGACCCTCATAAGATAGGTCCAGGTTCCTGACCTACTAAAATGCTGGGATGAACAAAGCTTGTTGCTTCAAGCTGTTAACGTTTGACGTACTTTTTTGCACAGAAATTTGTAACTCTACACTCTCCAATCTGCCCTGTGATTGAGCACCTTTAAAATCCAACACATACCTGATTATAGAATAATATGGGGCTCCAATGATTATCTAAACATTTCTTTTTTAAACTACTATTTTAAAAATGGAAATATTCTGAGCAATTTGAATTTCATCTAAGTATAAAAATTTAAATGAACACGGGTGTAAAATTCTCCTGAACATTATTGATTATTATAGCGTCATTGTTAGACAGGTCAGTCTTGTTATAATAAATAAATACAACACCAGAGAATATAATAAAATGTAGAGGTCATAGGGGTCAAGATATGATTATTTTATTACAGCTAGAGTGCATGGTAGCAGGCGATTTATTTTTACATTATACCATTATCTCAGTGTTTGTATCTTGTCCCCTTTGTGCAAACAGCTTCTCTATGTGCTAAATATAATTGTTAATTTAAAATAACACCAATTTCCACACCGAAAGCTCTGTGGCCCCCTTTTTATCTGCATGTGTAATCTTCCAAACACTTTCCTGAGCTTGGGCCCCATGGGACATTAAACCTGCCTGGCTGTGCGCTACCAGCGTCTCTGAGGTTGCTATTTGGCTAATAGCTCTATTACCTTTCATGCTGAGTCCAAAGCTTTACCTCCCTCAATCTTTGCTTTTGCCAACTGGAAAATTTCCCATCATGTCAAGAAAACCCACTGTGCCCCGGGCTTGGGCAATGGCCGCTCTCTTGCTGACTGACAGCTATTCAATAGAGAAAAGAACCACGGAGAGATGCCAATACACGTATTAAGCTCAATGAAGAGAATAAGCTTTGTATTTCAAAATGTCACTTTTCTTAGAGTTCAGTGGGAGTGAGGAGCTCTAATAAGGTAATTTCTAGAGGGAACCATACTGTAGTTCATTGTATAAATAATTGATTTGATCAGCTGAAATTATTGTGCCCCGTCCTGAATGACCTTTCGGATGAATTGCAGGGTTTTCACTACAAAAGCAACCAGAGCTTATGGTAAGATGTCAAAAAAAAATCCATATACAGTAGTTTTCTATAAAAAGAAGGGGGTTTACATGACATTATTCTCTTAGAATAACTAAAATATCAGTTGTTACCCTGAGTACAAGTAGAGACAGAATATTTTGGGTTTTATTTGTACATTCAAGGTCAAACACTTAACTGAATTATTTCAACCATGTTATGTGAATGTTTTCGAGAATATTTGCAACAATAAAATAGAGAAGCAAACACATAAATGTGTTTATACAACAGGAGAGAGATTTCTTTTAATAAGATGAAGACTTTGTAAATATCTTAAGATATTTTAAATATCTTAAGAGAGTACTTTCTATTAGGAAGTTAACCAACATGACGGTCCTACGCGACAGCCTTTAATATCTCTCCACGGTCTCATCTTTCCCCTCTTCGCGTCCCTGTCCTTATTAGAATATATCACTGATGTCTGTTCAGGTAGATTGTATATTCTCTTTCAGCTCAGAAACTTGACATAGTTAATCACATTATGTCCTTTAATGTGCTCTGTGAACACAGTTGCTTATTTTATACAATATTACTGCTCATTCCTAAGTATTTTACAAATAATACAGAGATATAGCTAATTAAAAAAATTACCTCTTTGATTTCGTGCCTCCAGTCTCCATGTGGAACCATGATCCATTTGTCGTGCGTGATTCCAAGTCTTTTTAGAAAGCAGCTGTGCTCGGCGCTGCTCGGCGGGCGCTCTCCGACCATTGGGATGCAACTTAAGCATGTGTACAACTACCCACATCCATACAGATTCAAAATATATGTATATCCATAGGCGCCTATCTACATTTAAAAACTACATCTGTTTAACACCAAAAAGATTATTCTGTGCATATGTTTCAGAATTATATATCACTTAAATACATCTTAAACATATGTTTCTCTTTTTATAATATGGTTTTTAATTATAAAAGCTATATATGGACAAAGTAAAACTTCTTACCGTGTAGAATGAAAATATAACCTGACTGCCCCTGACTTCTGTGCCAGATACCAGAAATTCCTTTCCATAATTTAAAATATTTGTACCTAATTTTTCTTTGTATTTGCCCAGTATTTAATGAGTGGTTTCAGTGACTTCGGTTATTTTTTTTCCTCTATTCCAATTTTTTTTTCTATTTCCTATCGATTTTTCATTCATTTTTTAAAAAGTATTTTTTCCATGCCTTGAAGGAGTAAGCGTCCATACTTACTACTGACAGAAATGACCGAACTGTAGCCGACACAGTATGGATTAATTGTTGCATTATTGGGATATCTTCCCACATGATCACAGTTCCCCATAAGCCTGTTCCCCACCATCCTGATAATGTAAAAGTATACATCTACTTTATCCACTGATATAGTATTTTTCTACCCTTTTGGGCTGCAGTGGTTCCAAAGATTGGGTGTGATTAAATCGGTGATATTTTGGCAAAACATGGGAAAAGTCAAGAATAGAATTATCCAGTGTTAGAATTCCAGGAAGGTTCTATAGCTATATCTTTAGCATAATCTGTGGGGAAAAGAGTGTGTTTTGTTTGTTTGTTTGTTTGGTTAATTCTTACATGCCAGGGCTAAGTTTTAACTTCATATGAATATGACTCTACCAATACTCATAATTCCTCACTGCAAGGGAGTGCCATTTAGCAAGCTACAATCTGAATTTGAGCCCTTTTCTAAGCCTCCCTTCATTTTTAAATAGCTCATTCTTTATTCTCCATGAATATGTCCCCACCCTACTTAACGTAACACCCTCATTTTAAGCGACCATGCTTTATCTATAGCGGTGATCTAGTACTGACTCCAGTGAACAATGTACTTCTCTACTTGCAGACCTTCAAAGAGGCTGCTGTCAGTTCACAGGGCTCCCCATTTGGTCGGTGCCGTTTACGTGGCTTAACGTGTTGCATCTCTAGCCTTCAGTCATAAGATCCAGTATGAGTCCATGCTGCCAACCCCATCTTCCCCACTACCTCCCAGCCCTGCTTAAACAAACAAATGCACAAAACCAAAGAACAAAAACTGCGCACTCTCCTTGCGAACTATAAGGCCTAGGAAGTGAAGGCTGTTGTTATACAGACACTGCCTGATGCTCCATAAATACTGGTTCTTTGAGGGAAGCGAATGGATGTTGGAAAACAGAAACAAGAAAGGAAGACACATCCAGACATTAGAGCCTGTAATCACACCAGTGAGAGACCTGATATACAAATGGACAGTGACCAGATGATTGATGACAATGCAACCCAGGAGCCCAGTGACAGCCTCTGCGATGATGTGCCCAGAGGAGGCGGGACTTGATCAGCAGCTGCCAAATTTCATATTTTTTTGCCCTCATTTTTTAACTTTCAGAAAAAAACTCAGAGAAAGCTAAGTGTCTATTTCCCCCCACACAGAGCCTCTAATCAGCACACCCCTGAAGCGTCCCCTTCTTTCCACTCTAGACTTCTCACTCCCTCCTGCCTCTGAGTCTTTGCCAACTCAGGCGATGGCAGCTGGCTTCCTTGCTGCAGCACTGAAGACACAGGCTCTGTTTCTTCTCCTCTGATTCGTCTTCTCTTATCTCCATAATTGTTATGAGTGTCGTAATTTTTTAGCACTATAAAATATGGGCATGTGACCTACCTTGATCCACCAGGAAGAATCCTGTGTGTTGTGGCCAGAGGACAAGCTGGCAAAAAGTATGTTCTTAAATTTCACATTGAGGTATTCATGTGATTGGTTGGTAGTATGCAAATATTTGAGAAATTATTTTTAACATTTTAAAAATAATTTTATTAAACATTAAAATTCACTTCTTTTATTAATACTTTTCTAGATGATTGGCTTACTTGCAATGGCCGAGGTTTAAATAAGCTCTGTTGCTTCCAAAGTTCTATTCAGAGTTTATTATTACCCAGCATACACTGGCGTGTGTCATAAGCTGTATAACATTCTGTTTAACTTTCATAAATGTATTTGCTTTATAAAGCAAGTAAAGTTAAAGCATACCCAATATAATAGGGTACTAATAATTTTATAAATTTATTCAACAAAGTTTTCCACATGGATGCTTTTCGGGAAATTCACACTCTAATAAGGAAACCAAGGTGTGAATGAGAAATGCACATGTGACAAATTCTATTAATGGAGGTACAAAACTATGTGTACAATTTGAGGTAATATAAGACTTTCTGTTAAGATAGTCAAATAAGAAATCGTGGATGATGTGGCATTTAACCTGCTGTCTTATCACCAAGCGTTTTGAAGTCGGTTCGTAGAGTCTGATTGGAGGGAAGTGAAGGAAAGGAAGCATATGAACAAAGTCACAAAGGTAGGAAGTAGGAGCCCTGGAGAACTCTAAGTGGATGAATGCAGCGTGGTTAAAAGGCAGTTTCCCTAGAACATAGGTCTCATAAGGGGAAAAGTGCAGATAAAAGCCCGAAGGCTCGATTAGATTCAGATTGTAAAGGGAAGCACTGATTATGAATTACTGCCCTAGACTACACAGGCCGCTCTTGCAGAGCGGGTCATTCAGCTCCATTCTGCCTCTGTTGTCACGTGTACTCCTTCTCGTTAGAGGTTATCGAGCTAAAGACTGCATTTCTCAGGCTTGCTTAGTTCAGTTCCAGCTTGGACCTAGCTTCCCCTCAGCGGAATTAGCCGTGTACATTTGGAGGTTTGCTGGTGGCCACCTCTGGAGTACCAGGGGGGCATCTGTAGCTGGCTCCGGGTGCAGCTACAGCTGTGCCACAGAACCACTGGTCCTCACTCAGGGCCACCCAGTGAATTCCTGGGTAGCTGACCCATCAGTGCCAAGCCAGTTGCTATACTGTAATACGACAGAATAGCTATACAGTTCCAGTGATATTCCACCCATAGACCTGGTGCAATGGGGCTGGTTCTGTTTAGATTGGTTTTTCTGTCCATAGGGGCACATGAATGCTCAAATGTCCGCAATCCCGGGTAAGCCACGTGGACCCGTCCCCAGTCATGACTCTGTTGGTCGTAGCTTCAGGCCCTTTCCAGTCAGCAGTATGACAGGCTGTCGGTGGAGCTCGATGAACAGAAAAAGAATCCCATGCCCAGAGCTATTGATAGTGTGGCCACAGGCCCAATTACTGGTCCTCTCAGATGAATTAAGAGTACTAGTCCTATCTTGTTTCCCTTTAATGTACTGCTGGAGGGCCTTCCGATCCTCTCTGGTAAGTGGAGCTGCCCACCGTGGCAGGCCTGTCCAGCTACAGAGGGACATCTGCCCATGTTCCCTAGAGCTGGAGTGATTTCTTTGCTGGGCACAGGAGTGGGCATCACAGGATGCCTCACAGACATCAGCAGGGATCTCCCCTGCTCCTCCTCTAGAGGAGACAGGGGCTCCCACAGAAAGAGGGGTGGGACATTTAGAGGATCTACATACCTTACAGGGCTGGCAGCACCTCATTTTAGAGACTGGGCCAGTGGACAGGGCGCTTCTCTGTGTGAATTGGCACATCACTTGGTCAGAGTGGGAGCTGTGCTCTGGCAGACATGAGTCAATGAACACATCGTCAACACCCCTGGTGACACCAGCACATGCCGTTCCTTCGTGAGAGCCCCTGCCTGGAGGGGTGCTGTGTTCACTTCTTGGAGCTGCTGCTTTATGGGGTACATAGAGCTTCTGCCCCCTCCCAGAGCTGGGACTATCATCCCTGAGGTACTCTCTCCCTCTGTTGTCTCTGCTAAGTGTCCTACCTGTACCTTCCAGAGTCGCTGACACACCTAACACAAGGGGTACCCCTGCTGGGGAGGTGCCCAGGGCTTTAACCTGCTTCACTAGGGTTTTTGCCTTTTCAGAGGTGGCTTGATGCTCTGATCCTCATTCCTACAGACAGACTGAGGCACTATGCGTCATGGGAAATAAAAGTCCTCCAAAAACCCATAATCCCTACGCAGGCTTATGCCTCTGGTACATTCTTGGTGGTTGTATAGACTTGCACATTGTCCACCAGCATCTAAGATATGTGCATAGAGGCTGATGGCCAACCTGAGATTTTCCTCACAGATACCTCTTTTCCAAGACCCATTTTTTTGACTCCTGGCTAATTCACCAATTGTTGGTTCACAGCCTTGAGAATTCCCCAGAGTGAAATTTGAAACTTATCCTTGTATACAAAGGGCAAGGAGGAACTGAAGAAAAAAAGGCAGACAACTCCAGATTGGTAGGCGGAGACTTGAACAAGCAAGGGAATTTACATACAAAGCTCAGCTTGGGTGATTGTAGATGAGTCGATCTTTGAACTTGTCTGAAAGAAATCTTCAGAGTTTACAAAGAGGCCTTGACGTGGTTCATTCAGTCTTGTGTACAGTCCAGGTCTCCATGACGCATTACCCTCTCAAGGCTGAATCTGTAAAGGATTTCTTAGTACAAAAACAGTGGGTGGAGTGTACATTCCAAGGACAGGAGAGAGGGTCTGGAGCCTCCAAGCACCCAGGCTCACCTCGCGGGTCAACAGTCAGTCACGCTGCTTTGATGCCCTCCTTCGACAAGGGAGAAAATGGGCAAGAGTTAGATGTCTTATTTTTCTGCGTGAAGACATCCGGTTTTTCCTTCTCAGTGGTACAGGAGAGCCTTCTGATTTTGTGACCGTGAGAGCCACAGCAGTGATTATCACTTTGCTACCAGCGATCAAGGCTGAGAGACTGAACTGTCAGGAGCTGGAGCTGACAGCTGAGAAAGTAATTTTGATTTCCCAATTTTTCAGATAATGGTGGAGACACCAGATTCCTACTGGACAAGTTTTGCTGTGTTGTTTTAAGAATATTTCTTGGGAGCCTGATCCACTTTTCAACAACTGTAAGTAACTTCCATTAAATACATTTCTGTTTAAATTAGCTAAAACAGTTTCTATTTTAAGCAACAGCATGATATATAACACACATAACACATACACACACACACACACACACACACGCACGCACAGAGGTTTTCATTTTTTCTACTTATTCTAGACCAGTGGTTCTCAATTGTGGATGATTTTGCTTTTCCAGAGGACATTTGGAAATGTCTAGAGACATTAAATTGTTATGCTGGGAAACCTGCTGGAGGCCCCTAGGGGGTAGAGCTCAGGGGTGCTGTTAGTGAATGGCACACAGGAAAGCACTGATGCCACCACCACCCACAAGTGAATTTTCTAGGCCAAAATCTCACTGGTACCCAGACTGATAAACCCTGACCTAGATAATGTTTCAGAATTTTGACAGTAAGGGTGAAGAGTCGCATGCATGAAATATGTCAGAACTAAAATTGATGATGCAATTAATGTGAAATATGGATGCCAAGCAGAACGGGTTTTTGAAAGGACATAATGAATTAAGATGCACTTAATGTTTTATGTTTAATTCATAAAATAAATTATGCAGAGCTTTGCATGTGTCACACACCCGTCTAAGTACATTATAATTTTTAACTTATGTAATTCTCACAACAATTCGGTGTGATAGGTAACATTACTATCCATTACAAGCTAACTGCTACATTAAACCACCCCCAAATATCAGCGGTTTTATACAACTGAGGTTAACATTCACTTGTGACAGAGTATAATGTGAGTTAGCAGAAGCCAGTTTCTTTCATCAGATGGCTTCTCCAACCCTTTTAGAGAAAAAGCCATTCCCAGTGTGCCCTGTTTAGATTTCTAAGCCAAAGAATTATATGCACATTACATTGATTATTTTCTTCCACTAAGTTTCTGTGGTTTTTTTATTTAGTAATAGACCACTAGAACATTTATTACAGGAATAAAAGATTGATTTAGCATCCAAAATCAATCAGTATAATTTACCATATTAACAGATGAAGGGGAAACTATATGTAATTATATCAATAAATGCAGAAAACATTTTGAGAATATTCAATACATGCATAAAAAATGCAGCAAACTAGAAATTAAAGTAAATTTCTAAATTACTTCAAAATTGAAGTAAATTTCATAAATGGTATTTATGAAAAATCTAGTTATCATCATATTGAAAGGTGAAAGACTGATTACTTTTTCCTGTACAGTCAGGGACAAAGCAAGGGTGTGCATGCCCACCATGTCCATCAAAGTGTTCACTGGAGGGGCTAGCTGGTGCAGTACAGGAAGAAAAATAAAGACTGGAAAGAGAGAAATAAAACCTATTTTACTTGCAAATATTATGGCTGTATTTACGTGACCATACCAAGGTATATGAGAGCTACTGAATGGTATAAGTCAATATAGGAGGATATAAGAGATGAGACCTACATGTTCTTAAAAGTTATTGTGCTTCTGTGTAGTTGCATTTCTATATTTTTAAATTTAAAAAAGCAATTTAAAAATAAAATTTAAAGTATTTATACTGTTTGCAATAGTGGAAAACCATGTGAAACCTGCACGATGAAAGCAACATTTTGAGTGAGAAATTAAAGACCTAATTAATGAAAAGTTGCACCATATATCAGAAAATTCAACAGTACTAAGTCAGCTTAGTTGAAATAAATGTATGTAATCAAAATAATCCCTATAAAAATAATTCCTCAGTATATTCAAAAGCTGACTCTAAAATTCATATGGAAATACTAAAAAATAATCAGATAAACCCAAAACACTAAAACAGTCCAATTAATTTGGAAGGAGAAGAAATAGAAGGGCTTAATACTATCAGAGTTCAAGATTTACCATGAAGCTCTGTGGCATTGGTGATAAAAGTACGCTTCAGTGGATGAGAACAGATAGTCCAGATATAGATTCACACATATATGGTCTCTGAAATATGTGTCAAGTTAATTCAATGGGAAAAATAAATATTTTTATACCAGAATTATCAATCTGTAATTCTTAGAAATCACACCTGGAAAAGTCTTTGTCTATATTATTATTTAATTACTACTTTTATTTGATTACCCATTAATGAAGGTTGCTGGGCTCCACACTCACCTCCACATGGCAAATTATAGGTCTAAATAGACAATAATATAATATGGATTTGATTATCTGGCTGTTCCATTAATTACCTGAATTCTTGAACTCTAAAGTCTTAACTTTTGCTTTATCCAGTGTCTTTCTCAAATATCTTAGGAGTGTTTTTTATAGAGAATTCTAAAAATGTCCTTTCATCTCTGTCTCTATTTAACAACTTCTAGTAAATTATGGAAATATTGTATCATTGGAATTTTTAAAGAGATGTGTTTACTTTCTGAAGGTTTTTACCAATGCATGAAAACAATATTCTAGATTAGTTACATATTTCAGAACTCTTCTTATTCTTGAAATATCATTTTGTTTTTATTTTTGATCTGCTGATATATTGGTTATCCTAAGTATGTGCTTGGTCTATCTATTGCAATGATTTAGCTTTATTAAAGCTTAAGACAAACTAAACAGGCATGCAAATTCTACCAACAAGGTAAGTCCTTTAAAAGTGATCCTTGACATTTTGATATTTTAACTTAGCGATGGATTCTTCTGCTAACCTAAAAAGTTAACAAACAAACAAAAAATAGTCAACAAGCCTTTATTTGAGATAAAAAAAAGTTAAAGTTCTAGAAGCACTGATTCAGAAACCCAAATTGTTTTCCAATTATGAGGTAAATGCAAGGGATTTTTATAAGAAAGGGATGGGAAATAATTACATGAAGAAGAAAGCAATTTGTATTGGTGCTAATAAGCTTTGTTATTCTTTAGCTATACATGGTGATTCTAATTCTAAACACTGTCCTTAACTTTTAAGTCTTCAAAGTCCAGATGTTTGCTTTCCTGTTAGCTTTACAAACAGTTGCGTGTGAAATAATCCTGGCTTGGCCCAGTCCAGAGGTTCTTTTGCCCAGCTCAAACATTCTAAAGGCTCAAGGAGGAAGACCTGCAAGGTTTTTTCTGCTGAGATGGGAGGTCTGACTCCATTGTCAAATAGCTCTGTCAAATTTATATCAATTTTCTTGCTACTCGGAACAAAAATGATAGACTCCTAGTCATTTGTTTTGATATTAAATAAGGTAGCTTTTTAAGTGAAGAAAAGTCAAGAAAACAGTATCTTGACAGATATTCTATGTAAACCTATGAAATAATAAGGAAAATCAGTGCCCTTTCTGATTGGCAGAAATAACTCTTTTGTCATATTATTAAGACTGTTAACACAATAGAACATTTTCAAAAAATAATAGTCTCTGTTTGCAAGATAACTGCCAACGTCATACAAAGCACTTATTAAAATATCATGCTGAAACCCAGAGGATTTTCAAAACATGGGATAATGTTCACATATATAGACTTTATTTTTTATAATAAAAAATGTTTTATCACAACATAATAGGATCTTGTATATAGCAGGTGGTTAAGGAGCAAATAAATTACTGGCAGATTTCTAATTATAATACACTTTTAGTCTTTCATGATAAACAGCAGATGTCTGTTTACAAAAAAGAAAACATTATGGTAGAATCAGGTCAATAGAGTCTAAATGAAAAGGCTTAATTCATCTGTACTACCATTTGAATACAAGGGGATGGCCTATTTAAAAGAGTCTCCATTTAGTGTAACATGAATTCAAAGGAAATTTATTTAGGTGGACCAATGAATATCTTTTAAATTAATTGTCCAAATAGAAAGAAAGATAGTTTCAGAATGCAGATAGGCATAGGGGAAAATAGCAAATCAAAACAAAACAAGTTAGAGCAGTTGCAAAAAAAGGATATTCCAAGGTAAGGGAGAGCTAAATTGAATCACCCCATTTCCTAAATATTCATAGCGTTTTGAAGCCTTTTACTACTTAACTTCCTGTCCAACATTCAGTGATGTTAAATTTTATTTTGTATCATTAATTCTCTGAATTTCAAAACTTTTGATAAAGAATGAAAATAACACTCATTTTTAAGTGCTAATCGAGTAATCAAAATAATTCAATTATTGAAATATTTCTTTCATGTAAGTTGGTAAAATCCAAAGGATGAATTTGGAGTTCAAGAATGGGCTATGGATCCATTTCTGCCATTCACTCACCATGACGCACAGCAATGTTTTAAATAGCTGCCATTTCAAAAGCTAACTAGATATAATTTCAAATGCCATAATGTGCCATGAAAAGGAATCAATGTTGAAAATCATCTCAGGACTTGATTCATTTTTCGGTATTATTTGTATACTATTAATGTGTTTCAAAGAACTGCATCGATGCTATCAAAATCTATAGTATTATTTCATGCATTGAATTGTTAAATGCCTAAAGATTAACTTAGGTCAAATTTTCATGTATACTTTTAACTTATCTCCATTTCTTCATGTAGTACTCTCTATGTATTTCCTAATCCTTTCTTTTTACTTGGCTTAACCTATCACACTTATTATTCACTATTGATGTAATTCAATGAAAAAAACTATTCGATATAGTCTTCCCTCTAAGAATATATACTATAAATAGAGATATTTGGCATTTGCACATAAAAAATCGCATCTATAATAGTGGACCGTGGTTGTTGAAACCACACTTAGGTGGTTTAGAAGTTTAAAAACCATTTAAAACACAGTTGAAGGGAAATCTTAGGCAGAGGGTCACAAAAAAGATGTGATTTAATCTACATCTTTTTCCTAGTTAGCTACTTGCTGTAGTACACACCACCTCAAGACTGGTGGGTTAAAAAACAACCATTTTGTGGCCCAGATTTGGTGAAGCAGGACTTCAGACCAGCACAGTGGAGATGCCGTGTCCCTGCTCCTCTGCGTGAGATACCTGAGGGAGCGACTTGGAGCCCTCCTGCAGGCAGGGGGTAGGTCATCTGGGGGCTTGCTCACTCATGTGACAGGTGCATAGGCTGAGCTGGGTCGAAATCAGGGCTCAGCTGAAGCCGCCACCTAGACTACCCGCACATGGCTTCTCTGAAATTCGACTTGGGCTTCTCACTGCCAGGTGCCTGGTCTTTGAGCGGAGGACCCCAGTGGGCGTGACAGCAGAGCAAGCTTGCCTGAGTGCAAGGGCAGAGCTGCATGGCCCTTGATAGCCTCGTGTCGGGGGGCCCGTAGCATCGCTTCTGCTCTCAGGGTCCCAGCAGACACAAGCCCACCCAGACTCAGGTTGAGGGTATGTTAGAACACTGGAGGGTCTGCGATGTTATCCACCTGTTGTATAAGGAGACAGAGATGATCCCTACACACTGGCCCTATGTTCAGTTCCAACCGGCTGGAACCCACAGTTCGATAGCCAGGCGGTGTCAAACTCAAAGTTTTATAATACGGTTGTTTTAAATTTAGCCCAAGTGAGCAGATATTTTAGCCATTTCGAAACTGACTATTTTGTATGCCCTGTGGGACTGTGCCCCAGGTCTACTGGCCAGAGGTAAGTTAAATCCTGGGCTGTAAACGACCAAAGCCAGTGCTGCCCTCAGAGGTCTCTGACTCAGAGACCCCCCCGCCCCCCCGCGTTTATGCTGCAAAAGGTCATCCTGTGGACAGGGGAGCTCCTTCTCTGATTTCTTTCCCTTTGGGGAGTTCTCCTTCCTTCCTTACACTCTGGGCAGTGGCCCCATGCTATGCCCGCGCCCCATGCAAACCTCTCACACCCCCATCCAAAGAAAGCCTGGAGCATATTATTGCCCCCTGGTGGTCAAATACTTATATTTAGCTCACAAATCCCACAAACTCACTATATTTATTTGCAAACAAGCCCGCCACTGTGTGTGTGTGTGCGTGTGTTGTTGGCAGCAGACCACTGGGCTTTCTGGATCAGAGAAACAGAGCTGATTACAGCAACCAGAGCCCCAATCCCATAGAGCAATTTGAGAGACAAACGTTATCTGCATATGAAGTAGATTGTGTCACAAGGGAGGAGCCCCGACATTGAGATTCTGAGATTATGTAGGGGTTGCTGGTCTTACCTTACGCCCCCCACCCCCCAGAAAGGGAGGGGTTACTTATTCAGCATATCTGTTTGTGAGGGGTAGGAAGAGAGGTTCATTTCTCTGGAATGTAAGCAAGTATCTCCAGGAAGGAAAAAGAAAGGGCATTATGTCTCGAAATCTCTCAGGTTTTTATTTTTCAAAACTCCCTCTAGTGTGCAAGGATGTTTGTATAAAAAATAGCCTTTGCTCATGAGACATGGACCATACAGAAGCATGAAAATATTTAGTGGGAATTGTCTTCCAAGAAGGTAGAGGCCTTCTCTTGAGATGGGGGCCGAGTAGAGAGGGGTAGCTTCTCTCTGTCCCGTGGTGTGTGAGGCCTTGTTTAGTTAGCGAGATACAAACGGTTTGGGATGAATTCGGAGGCAGACTGGGTGTCAGTGCCCTGCAGACTTCTTCACTCACACATGTGGTAGATGAAATGTAATGGCTTAAAAGCTCTGCTCACCTTGGACTGGCAACAGGAGCACCTACACATGACATTTCCATTTGTAGTGGACTTCTCACATGCAGGCGCGTGGGTCTGAAAGGGAGCACCTCAATGCATAGTTTGCCACAGCAAAGGGTTCAAGACAGCCAGATGGGAGCTGCACGACTCTTCATGACCCACCTTGGAAACCACACTGAATCACTTCTGCAGAATTCAATTAGTTGAGGCAATCACAGGGCTGACCAATATACTGCAGGAGGGACGTGGACCTCACTTGCCAATGCAATGAGGGCCAAAGGATTAGGGCCATGTTTTAAAACTGCCACAGTCTTTAAAAAATGTTGGGAGCATGTCTGAGAGGGAGCGTGTGAACAGAGGTCCAAAGGTGTCCAAGCAAACCAGGCAAAACTCACAAGCTGTGTCAATTAGTTATAGTCACATCTAAGGAGAGAACGGGTATTTGGGTTACAACACTGAGTAATGAAACAATAAAAATATATTGGGCAAATGATCAATATTTGTGAATGCCGGGATAAGTGAAATTGTTTCTCTTTTAGGAAATAAAATTTGCTTTGTCAAAAATTAATTTAGTTATAAGAAAAATGATAACTTTGTTAGACTATATTTATTATAAGGTATACTTATTTCCTCCTTTATTTTTATTATATTTTGAGGTTTAACAGTCTTTGTTGTATATCTTTCTTGGTCTTATCATACCTGGGATTTTAATAATTTATAAAATAATTAAAATATAACAATGGCTAAAAAGAAAATTTTTGAAGAGAATATGTTTTAGCTTATATCTCTTTTCAGAAAAAAATTAAGCACTCAGTTCAAAGGGATAATATTATAATTGAGCATTTATGTGTAATTCAATTGCCTGATAATTC